>DWQT01001587.1:0-16279 GCA_018244895.1 Myscelus amystis hages
TTCCGTATAAGTGCAAAAAGTACAGACATTAATGTCTGACACTTATGTCACAATTTCTGTCGTAGTGTGAACGTACCATTATACAATCGTAAACTATGCATTTGATCATGTGATGATCTTTAGCAAAGTGGTTGTGCATGACCCTACGAAGGCTTCTGAGTTAGTACGACCAATTTTCGACAGGTGGCGCCACTGTCATTTCAATAACTTTTGAATTTACGTTTGGGTTTCATTATTAATATATTTTTGACGATTGCTTACATAATTACGTATGGTCCCATGTATATCCATGTTATTGGTGTTAAAAGTGTCTGTGGGTTGAACGGATTAGGAAGAAAAGAAAAGAGGCACTGAGAACCAGAAGCGTGGAGCTCTTCAGCATAGGCTGCGATTAGTCCTTTTTGGTCACAAGTTACTGGCTGTTACAACTTATGTTCAGTGCTTGTGCGAAATAGGGGTTTCTTTATTTTTTACTTATGTTCCGAAATGATTGTAAAGACGATATTTTTGTAAAGCATCTCTGTTCCAAAAAGCATGGTCGTCAGAAATAAAGCAACCAAATGTCTTAAAATTTGCGATTTATTTGATGAAAATTATACTTAATAAACATTACGTTAAAATTATTCACAATGACTTATTGTGCGATGGTTAATTTGCACTGCAATTTTTATATACACAGGTTCGGATGTTACAGTTTATACATAAAATGTTTATAAATACCACAAGCAGTTGAATTTTTTTCCTATTCAGTCCCAATGCTAATTTTAGGCAAGCTAATGTGTTTCCTTATGTACCTATAAGAATTTACAATTTACTGATTAAATAAATGTTTTGAAATAATTTGTCACTTTTTGCTATTACTTTTCAGCTTCACTTCGGCGGAATCAAGATTATTTATTAATAACTAAACTATTTACTGAAAAAATCTTGTTTCCACAATTTCATCTAGAAATAAATTTCAGTGTCAGTTACATTTAAGTAATTATATTCGGCTACCATAATGAAAAAGGCACTAACCGCAAATAGCATATTAAATAAAGTATTCACAGAAAATACCTTAAATACTTATGACATTTTTTAAAAATTTGCAACATATTTTTTATTTCAATTTAAAATATAAACACATTAAAATCATGGCGATGATAATGTTAAAATAAAATAGACGGCCTTTTCTTTTTTTACCACACAAATAGGTCTACCTATATTAAGAGCTAAATTTTCTCGTGGGTGACTTCTTCCTTCCATCATAATATAAGCAGCCACCTATTTACTTGGAGCCACACTGGAGAAAGAAGATTAATATAATAATCGCTTAAAAGTATATATAAATAGCGTTGACTTGCTTGTCAAAAGTTCTTCAATGTTTCATAATAATAATATGCAGTCATGATTCCAGTGTTCATCTAAAGCCGCCAATAACTCATCATATAAATTTGTCTATATAACAGTGTGTAATATATCATTATACATTGGTTCTGATAACTAATTTATATACCGTATATTATTAAGATAATGTGTTTCAAACAACAAAACAAGTAATACCATAACGTTTATCATGCTGTAATTGCTGTATCTACTCTCACTTTATTTAACAATAAATTTCTTAAGTTACAAATAACATAAATCATTTCCTTATAATAATTGAAGAAAACAGAAACCAATGAGTAAGTATTAATAAGTAGACATATTTAGTAAATCGTAGACAATCTTTATCAATCATGTTAACTAAATTTCATTATTTATTTCATTCAAGGTGCACCAATTTTGTTTAACATTACTTATCTTCATCATCATCATCGTCATATCATAGGCGTTAGTCGTATGTAGGTTTTTAATTTACTAGAATGCCTTCTTATATTTTACGAATACCTACTATTTCAAAGCGAAAGCATGTTTCTACTCTACGAAGAGAATAAAGCTTGTTTATCTTGAAACCTTTGCGAAAATATCTCCTATGAAACTAAAAATCTTTACGTATTAAATGATTAACAATAACTATTTCATTACAGTTGAAATATAAACTCGGTGAGGTACATTAGTACGGTCTATGATTTTCTATTGGGTGAGTCTTTAAAAGTACATAAAATTGTGCGATATTAAAAATTATAGGTAATTAGATTTGGGCTATACAAAAAAAGTAATATACTTCGGCAAAAACGGCTGTCTTCTCACTCTACGTTAGATAGCTAAGACAGTTTTCATGTAAACAATTTAATGAGTACGATAGGTAAAGGTGATGACAGTGAATAAGAGTATATATCTACATATTTGTGAGTAATAAAGTTTTTTAAAAGATATTTTAAAGAAAAAGAAATTACGAACAGTTTAGTGCACTGCTTTAGGGAATCACAAAAAACTACTATAAAGTATATCCTGCAAATAAATATTATTAACAGTATTTTCAACATCGTGTATTGGGTTAACAAAGTACGTACAATACGAGTATATAAAATATCTATCAAATCAAAACTTTCGGGGTTAAAATCAACGCACAGTAAGTCGAATACCTACACTTATAATATAAATATTATGTTTTATAATAACGCGTTATTATTCACCTATACATAATGAAATTCCAAATGTTTGAACAAATTATTTATCTCACTAATGTCTTTTCGTGCGATTTATTTATATAATTACTTAATTACTTACCTAGTGACCGCTTATGCATATCTACCATCTTATAATTAAAATGTTAAACCCACTAGTAAATAAGCAAAAACAATAATTTTAAATGTAAAATTCGTAGAATTGAAGCAATTTATAACGTTATATTTCATCCGAAACGACCTTAATGAAAGTTTATAAAATACGTTGCGATATTTAATTTGTTAGCAGGTTTAAGTATTGTAAAACGATGAAATAATTCTAAGATACCGTATTATTTATTTCACAGGTCATTTGTTGAAGGTAGGGTATAACCGAATATTTTCACTATATAGGTATGGTTATTGCCAAATATTTTCACTATCCGCAGCCGATTATAGTAATTATGTAAAAGGAGTAATTAATTACGATGATTTCTGAAGCAAATAATTATATTTGGAAATGTTATTTAGAAAGTTCGATGAAAACGAATTAATTCCGATTAGAATTCATTACAAATAGGTTATTGAAACATATTTTTTGTCATCATTTAGATACTAAAAGACCTTTTAAATGAATAGTTAGACCTGAAAAAAAATTGAAGTGAGTTTAATACACTACATACTTAATACAGATAGATTGCTTAGTAGCCCCTTAATGTACTTTAAAGTTGTTTAAATTCCTGTAATTTTGTTTTTGGTGCAATAAAAACGAATAATAATATTTAAAAATCATAAACAGCAAATATTCCAATTCCTCAAGTAGGTACACGCATACCTAATAAAGTTGAAAATCGATAACAAGGACTGTGTTCTCATTTATTGAAATAAAGTTCTCCTACTTAAAGTATTTTTTCACGGTACAGCATTTTCTGTTACGTACCTATATATAGTTATGTTAAGTTAGAAAATGCAATACAAATGGGTTATGTACATTCTAAACATTGAAGCAGCGTCTTTACTTAGTATCTGTGGGTGAAGCCGTTTAAGCTTTCAGTTCCTTAGATTAATGTTCGCGTTTAATTTATATTAAGAGTGTAATGATGTTAAAAGGTTTACTAAACATGAGTAAGTACACAAAAGTATATGACGAAAATAAAACAAAGATAATTTTAATATTTATGAGTACTTAATTTATAGTACTTTTAGTACCTACACGTTATCAATGTAGACGCTAAGTACGGAAAATCGTTACGTTGATGCTAAGTACTTATTTAAGAACTTTTTAAAACGAATTCAAATGATTTGATGCAACTGATGTTTTCTGTTTCCTTAGTTTTAATATCCATTTAAGCGACAATTTTAAGCGTTACCACGTCACTCATCAGCATTAGTAGCACGTTCATTTAATAAACTATTTATATAGTATTAGTAAGAATAAATTAACAAAATATATGACTAACATAAATACCTTTAATTTAACCTGTTAAAGATTACAGTAGGTACCTAAACAACAATGTCATAATATTGTTTATAGAGGGCAATTCAGATTTCCAGTACTAAATACCTAAATGGCATAAAGGTCCGCTATCTTAAGGTATTCGCTGTCAATTAATAAGTATTCGAATACCAATCAATGGTTATCTATCTGAAGTCTTCTGAATATTTTGTTAATTCTCTAAATGTTATAACATTTCTTCAGACTACCACAGTTTTCGGAACTTTTGAAATCGCATTTAAATAGATATTTACCAAAACTTTCTATCGCCTACGACGGCCCGGTAACGTAATGCTAACAGGTGAACAGGGCACTAGTTGTTAGTATTAATTTGACATCGGGACACCACCAACATCTTACTTTTTCGTTCCCTTAAGTAGACAGTGATAATGTACCTACATACTAGTAACAAAGTGTTACCATTAATCTAGTGTTTACCAAAGTTTTAGATTGTTTAACCATTGCCAATAGATTTAATTACAAGTAGGTATGTATGTAATATAAAAAGACACCATTAAGGCCTCTGCTCTTCATTGCAACATCACAATAAATTATGTTATGAATGAACTACATATAATTGGGTAGAAACGCTTTAAAAGGAGCAGGTAATTCTATGTAATTTCGAGTTTGGATGAAAGATTAATATCGTATGGGTATTGGATAAATCGAAGAACAGTTATTTCACATTTCGAATAATATATTATATATCTATAAACAATTTATATTTTAGATACAAAAAAGATATATAACAAGCACGGTGTAAAGACTTTAAGTAACTATATAACGAAGTCAATAATATAATTAGGACTCTTATAAAGCGAATGATATGTTATTTTATCTTATATTTTAGGTACTATAAAACACCACAACAAGAATTAAATTAGTATCACTTCTTTATTTATATAAATATATACATAATTTCCATTTTAAGGGAATGGTTATAATATTCAATTAAGAGAATTTAACAAACAATAGACTTTGAACAATTGATAATATAATTTTATGTTTATAATTTGTAATGTGTTCGGCTACAATTTCTATGAAACTTGTTACTGATAACTGTTAGGCCTATAATATAAATAACAGTGTATCTAAAAGAAAACTTCACGTTAGGGATCTTTTTCTATTGCATAATTACTATTTAAGAAACGTACTGCATCCATCGTCATTAAAATTATAAAATGTGTAGTAAGTAGGTATACATTATACATATCATTAATAATCTAGATAATATTGAATAGTATGACATTGTTCTGATACCTGGAGCTGAAAAGTAAGAGAAAACTTGAACAATCCTTGCTTACTGTTTTACCTAGGTACCTACAGCTGTGTCCACATCTGAATGAAGACATCGACAGTCGACAAGAATAAGGACGGCTGTGGGGGATTATACATGTACATTAATTTATCTTTAGTCAAATTTACTAGTTAGGTATATACACAAGCTTTATATAATCATATACATCAACACAATTTGAAACTGATAGCTATAGTAACATAGTAGTTGGTAGCTGTAAATAAAGCCTTTATAATGTTATGAGCAACATTTTTATAATGTTCAGTGAAAACTTAAATTGAAGCATATGGCAGGTACGATCTATCTTAACGCTCTTTAAAGAAAGTCTGCTCATAATTTCTTTAACCATCACGTCAGGTCCCTAACGGGGTAGGCAGAAAGCACCGAGTGCTCTGTCCTTACAATAACATATGCATAAAATACAAAAGAAACCGTAAGCGAGTAATTTATTTGTAATTGTAAATATACACGGCAGTTCGTTGGTTTTTTTTTTGGAATTGTGTTACCGAAAGTAGGATTACACGTAGAAAATTTAGTGGATTTCGAAAAAGACTGTTACAAATTAATTTATGTAGGTATTGTATGTATGTATATCTAAATTTCCAGTTAGTTTTTATCGAGTTTATATCGTACTTAGTACGACGTTTATTAATACACGAGCTAATACTTTTTTAAGGAATGCCAAAAATGATACAGTTGAAAAAAACTAGGCGTTACATTTTGCGTAGTATACGGGCTCATGATAATATACTACATACATTAATTTTAAAAGCACAGCCAAAACTTTCTTTCTTAAGACGTACCGTTAAAAAATATGTTGGATATAAAATCTAGATTTTCAAAAAAGTTGACTCGTTGGTCCGCTTTTTGACAAGCAAAGGCATAAACGTCGATGACAATTAAAGTGAACATGATTGTCACACTTAACTAACGGTAAGTAACGGATAAATTATTTTTTTACACTCGTAAAAAATGACCATAAATTGTCTTTATTTATTCTGTGAATTTGCTCGATTTATTTGTAACGATATATTACTGATACATTTTTGTATTTAGATATTAAACATGGACATTTTTGACTAGAAGCCATTTGTTTTGGCACACATGTACCTAGGTACTATATCTGTAACTAGTTTTACCAATTGTATTACACGTCTGTGTAGAGTAATGCAAGAAGCCTGTACATATTTAATTGTACTTGAATCGGAACTTCAGAATTTGTATTGTGATAGTAAACGTTAAAGTAGAGCATTTATCCCCGAGCAAATAGAAGCAGGAGACAATTGTATATGCTTACCTATACCTTTAATAATTTCACACAAGTATTATAATTATTATATTATACTTCAAATTTTTAACAATAAATGATACAAAGTTATTTGTCATTTGTAATGTCCACGATCACAACTAATATACCAAACTGAACAAATCGGACGTTAATATTCTTTCTCTCAACCTCTGTTTAGAGGGCGCGTTAAGCAATCGTTTACAGTGAAAGATAAAGCCGTAAGAAGGTAAAATCTTATCGAAGGTTTCCGGGCGGCTTTAAACATACCTTGCGCTCGCTAAGTCTTAATACTATCAATCCCACGTCACCCACAGCAGTTGACATCAGTAGTGGTAATTGTATGGGTTACAGCCGAGTATGTTATACTCGTAACTACGCAAACCATATAAATGTAATTACACACTTGTCACACCTTCGGTCACAACTCAATGCGTATTCGTGACATAGGTAATGTATTTTACGTATTTATACTTATCATTAATTTATTTTAAGCCTGTTCTATAAGCTTGTAATGTGCTTGCTATTATTTACTCATACGTAAGGCCTGGTTTTGTCTACGGTACAAGCTTAAGAAAAAATAGGGTGATCTCGTACGAGAGTAAGTACGTCAAAATACAACGTGATTACATTAAACACACCTCAGACTTTATATAAAATAAGTACTACAGGCTTGAGCTTCAGATAACATTACCTAATGATAGACAATGTAGCGTAATGTTTTATACAACACAATATAACGCACCATTTTATTAATGTAACAGTAAACTTAAAAGATATCACAACAGATGTGTGTAAATGAATAAACTAGCGCTATAGTGATTTCTCTACTACGTATTTAATATAAAATTGATAACTTTAGTTATCTTACTAATATACTTGTAACACAACTTTAAAAAATACAATTGGACTGTCGAGGTTTGAAATAGAATTCTGTATCACAAGGACACTGAGAACACTAAACATTAACCTTGAATGACTCTTATGGCACATCGCTCATTCGACAAATATCTCATTATCAAGACATCGAGTAGAAAATCTTAGTGCGTTTCGACGTTATTGATCCCTCCTTATCCTATCATAAGATTTTTTTCAATCCTTCAGATACCACCGTAGCCATTCAGTATTGCTTCGAAACTATTTCAAAACCTTTAGAAAATTCACACATATTTATTGCTCTATCATCAAAGTCGCATTACACCTGAAAGCTGAGTCTTTTTGCGTTTAATTTTTTCCTAATATCTATATATTGACTTAAAACAAATTCTATGAGTACAATCACAATTTCTTAATTAATATCATCAAAAATATCTCGATAGATACGTGAATAGCTTGGCCTTACAAGCTGTGACAAAATAGGAGTTACAAAATATAAAGATATTATCATTGTCCATATACACGAAGCTTTCGTAAGCTACATATCATAAATAGTAGAGTCAGCATTAAGAGAAGGCCTTGTAGTGGATGAAGAAGAATATAAGAAAGACGGCGTAGGCGGTGGGGAAGGTGATGCGGGCGATCACGTCTATTGTCTTCGCCACGCGGATTGGGTGTGGCGGCTCCTTTTTACGGACCTGGACGAAACATGGCTGAAAGAAATTATTTTGCAAATAAATGATGACGGCGAACCAAAAAATACTTATCTGCCGTGATTATGTAACGGTACTCACTACATTACTAATGATAGATAACAATATTTACCTGTTCCTGGTACGTGGTACGTGGATTTATTTAAATTAGAGAGTATGAAGACATCGAAATCCATAGGCGATAAAAGGAAATTGTGTCGTGAATCATTTGGTCTTTTTGTGACAACATATTTCAAATATATAGTTTATATGCGATTAAGGGTAAATTTTCGATAATAACGAGGAGATATTCTTCGAGGAGAAGAGATTCTTTATTCTCTTATTTCGAACAAACTTAGTTTAATAAAAGATCATGAAACGGCATGCATTATCAGAAAGGAATTTTACTTATTTTTATTAACCGCACAGTAAAACAAAAATTTGTCTACGCCAAAGTTTTTCACATTAAATAATCGAATGATTCAGGAAACAAGTTCACTTTGTCTCCTTTAGTGCGTCAGTTGAAACACTCCTTAGCTCAGACAGTGCGTTATGTTTTTACGGTATTATTTTAGGAAATAATGTGTGTACGTGGGAGAAGCTTACAAAATATTAAAATTTAAATTAAAAAGCTTTGAAATAAAATGAATCAAACGTTTGTCATTTGATAGTAAGTAAAGAAACAGACCTCGGACACTCCACCATTATTTGCAGTATGGGTGCAGGAGCCAGGAGCTCCTGTGCAGGCCGTGCACGTCACTAAATCAGCTGCACCAGTTGATTCTCGTTTTTTATCGCCCTGCAGTTATCATGATACAATGATCAGTAATGCCAAAAAAAAATTGTCGTCTAATAAGCATTTTAGACCCGGCAATCTGAGAAATTGCTATATAGCCGGGCTACTGAACCAAAGTTAATTGGATTAAAATTCAATATTGTTATAAAAATGAAATAAGAAACGGTTAAACAGGTATAATAGAAGATTACTTACAGGCTGTAGTAATCCGACGATGCATTAAAACAAAAAATATGCGTTAGTTTTTCGTGATATCATATCTGAGATGATAATAGGGTGGTTGCGAATGGTTGGTTCGAGCGTTTCAGTGATATCACTTACGGCACCACTAGTTTCCGGCTGAGGCGTATCTGATTTAGTCCAATGAAGAAATGCCATCGCCTCCTAAATAATGAATATATATTTAATGTAGCTGAAGCTAGCATGTTCCTTCAGCGAGGGCGATAGAAGCTGCATACGGTTAGAGGTTAGAAATACTCTGATGACCAATAAATCAAGCATTACTTTTATGCTGATAACGAAAACACTGTAGGTATACCAAATACTGACAACTGTATCTGTTACCTTTTGTATAATTATGATTTCCTGCTTTGATCAATGTATACCTATAATTGTTTTATCTCATGTGTGTTCTAATAGCTAATACATTTGTAAGTGTATTGGAAGTTAAAATTATAAACGATGCAATGTGTGTGTGATTAATTTCTGTAAACTTTTGCAAAGCGTACTGTGTAAGGAAGGTATTTTGGTTAGGTATATGAAATGTTGAATGTGAGCAGATACCTACTTACGTAACATATACTTACGTCTACAAATGCAAACATTATTTGCAAAAATGTCTACGACTATATGCTTGTTTTATATTGGCTGTGAAAATTTAGTACACAATGTAGATATTTGTACTACAATCAGATGTCAGCGCCCTCAGGAACGAAAAATGAAATAAAATCACGGTGGGAGGTTATTTTAATTCCAACCGTATATACAAAGATTATTTATATTCAATTTAGCCACGAGCGAACACCGTTTAAATGAGATTGAATAGCGATAATTAAGGAATATGGATTAAATCAACGAAGTTAATGGAAATAAGGCGTGTTGCATTTATGTATGCCATTGACTCTCGTGTGTATGCGTACTTGTAATTTTTTTTTAATTACATATAATTGTTTTACCTGTAGTGAGTACTTTTGAAAATAACGTTTTATACTTCTCTACATTACAAAGCTAAGGTAAAGATATTTAATAAGTTTGAATACCTACATCTCAAAACTGAAGTCCCTATGACCTATAAAGTTTTGTTGTAGTTAAAACATTTTCGATTTTCATCTCATTAGATGAATTATATATCTATTATCAACTAATTCGGAGAGCATTTTGAGGCCCACTTGGCCCTAAGTAATAATGGAATAAGGTAATGCTGCAATGTAATAACACGAATTAACTTAAATTAAATTAAAGAGTCTAGATAAGGCAACACTACTAATCTACAAAATATTAATATACATAACACAACTGGTCTAATTTTTGTACTACAACATGCATTCTTGAACGTAACCGCGGTGTTTTTGAAGAGGTGGTTGCATACAAATTTCTAATATTCTGTTATATTCCTTCTCGAAATTTACATACATCTTAGAGTTTTTGAGTATCTTGTATTTTCTGCATCTAAACAACTGTTTACGTCGTATTGATTGACACGCACGTTCGCACCAATCAAGAAATATAACAGAATCGTAATGGGACGGTGCCAATGAATATGGCGAATGTTCTTACCAAGGGGCTGGCCAGTATAATGCCAATTCTGCTGAGGACTGCGGGCAGTCGCTGCGAACACATTATACAGACAACTTGTTCACTCGTGACAAATGGTCTACTGTGTGCTAGTGAGAACACAGACTAGATTGTTGTGGCCAGATACACACTGATGACGATTGCAACGATTCTCGAGGGATCATAGATTCGCTTTATATCTTGTTTGTTCTGTTATAATCTTTGCAATGTTTTCTAAATATTTTTTCTTCTATCACGCAAATTAATATTTACGTAAATAAGTGGGTGTAAGGGGGCTACGCAAGGGTAACTATGGCCACACAAAATAGTCTTAAATTTTTCCGGTGAATCGAAATATCAGTGTTCTTGTTAATGAAATTATCTGGCCTACCCACTGAAACAAAATAATAAAGGATGACGTGCAATAAATTCATAGATAGTAGGTAGGATAAGCATGCTGCAAATAGAAAGGAAATCAATAACAGAAATAGGGTTATAATTCATGCTATATTGGTTATCGTAAATAAATATTAAAAGAAAACATTGCAAAGAGTAAAGACAGAAAAAAGAGGTATTCACGGAGGAATTTAAAATATATAGAAATCCTTAATCAGGTAACGGACAACCGTTATACACCATGAAAAATAAGCAGACAATTGTTTTCAATATTAAGTTCCTTCGTGAATCAATTGCAAGTAACCATTTTCAAGTGCCTGAATAAACATGTAAGATTATTATATTTATTCCATAAAATAATACACTTCAAAACGTCAGGACATATCTGGATTTGTCGAATAAAAAGCTGTCGGTATGTTTATAGGTAGATTTTGAAAGTATTATTTACACACAAAGTTAACGACAGTAAAATACTAATGGTGTGATGTTTTTTTACATTTCATTGCAAATGATACATTGATCGATACGATCACCACATAATATTTATTAAGCCAATAAAGGATGTAAAAAATTTGTTGCAGGGTGCATATTGTCCGCTACGATGCGTTGCTATAAGGGGATAACACTGAGTACACGCAAAAATTATTCAACACGAACGAAGCCGGTATGCGAATGTATTGTTCACCTGAGTGACCGGATTCTCTCCGGGCCTGTAGACCACGTTGTGTAGAGGTCGTTTTCTGCCCACATAATTGACGCACACGAACTCCAGTAGTGAAGCGTAGATGAAGCACATGCAAACACCGTCCCACACGTTCATCGCCGTCAGATTCGACACCACTGGCAGCGTCGAACGGAAACCGTTGGACGTTGTAAAGAAGTTCAACATTGTGGTTACACCTGGATTTAGAGGAAGCTACGTCATCAGCGGCAAAGGCGTCTCTTGTCCACGGTCGCATCTCACTTGAGGAAGCATCGTGTACATTAGCATTTTTATTCAGTTACATAAATATAAGACTCTCCAGATTTAATGCTAGTGTAACTATTGATAAAATGTGTGATTACAATTAAGCTGCATTTGTTCAGTTGTTTATTTATGTATAATACTTAACAACTTTTTGGATTAAACAAAAATGTTTTGAATTAATTATTTATTGGAGATACCCTATTATCTCAGAATTCCTTAAATTGCTTTTACATTCTGCTCACTTGTGTAAAGAAATATTTTGATCAAATATATCCATAATTTGAAAATCGATTCTTATATATCATGCTATTTTTACATGCACTACTTTAGTATAAAATTTAATTTAGTATAACGATCAAGTACACGTACGCTATACCAAAGCTAAAGCATTTAATCTATTACAAAATAAATAATAAATTTTTCAAGATATTTTTTTGACTATGAATATTAAATCACATTTAATTAAAATAAGTAAAATATCAGAAGTAGTTTGATATTATACTCCAGAACGAAAAAATAAAGTGATGAATTGTTCTTAATGATAAGCGAAACTAATAATCACACCAACCTATCATTACTCTAGCAGGCACTGCATTCCATTCCAGCCAAAAAGTAATAAACGATGATGTCACCAAAATGATGCCCGGTATGAAAACTGTGGTGAAGTAAAATGATCTATCCCGTGTGAAGATGAGATCCACTTTGAGGCAGCTGTAATTACCTAAAAATATCAAGCAGATTCTAAAAAAAAATATTGAGATAAACTAAGCGCCGGTGAATGTGATGGGTTGGC
This sequence comes from Myscelus amystis hages, assembly GCA_018244895.1. Taxonomy (NCBI): domain Eukaryota; kingdom Metazoa; phylum Arthropoda; class Insecta; order Lepidoptera; family Hesperiidae; genus Myscelus; species Myscelus amystis. Next base: position 12,899 of record DWQT01001587.1, read on the forward strand.
TGTGATAAAATCTAATTTATTTACATTGCCAACGGTAAGCGAAGGTAACCTGCAAAAGTAAGGAGTTAGCGTGTTATATTGACAGCCCCAGAAACATCTATGAAGACAGAAGATGCATTGCAAGACCGAGAACATTCCAATCGGCATCCATATTTTACCTATCATGGAACGGGCCGGTACCGCGTTCCATTCCAGCCAAAATGTGATGAAGGAGGAGGTCACCAGAATTATGCCGGGAATAAAAACTGTGGTAAAGTAGAATGCTCGGTCTCTCGTAAAAATTAGATCCACCTTTAGACAGCTGTAGTTACCTGTGAAGTGAATATACTCCGTAAATTTTGAACAACGCACAACGCGATACGTTCTCAACGTTTTTTGCAAAATAACATTGACGTTGCATTTTGTTCGTGTTTAAAAAGTCGACATAGAGCCCGAGTAAATTGGCGCGATGGTAAATTCCAAGTAACTCCGTTCAGTGGCCTTGTAAAACGATCCATTTTATTTACACTGACTAAAACAGAAATCAGCAACTAATATAACTACCATTCCGTATGTAAGAGTAACGCGTGTTGTGTTGTGTTTCACAGATGCGTACGTACATACCTACGGTAGTGTTATGGGTTTGTCTCGATATGAACTAGCTATTTATCTATCACGTGCATTCAAACAAACGTGCACAGAAGTTGCCAAGACGAGTAATGATTGAATAAAGGATGATCAATGAGGTGTAATGGATACCTCGGTGTTGTCATATTGTCGCTTTTCACCGGAATTTCATTTTGTTTGTCGTGTTACTACACAACAGCGCATTTACTCACACATAAGCGGAGAATATATTTTAATTATGAAGACACCGGATTCAACTGACTGTCGTCCGGTGATATTCAAGAAGGTACCTTGCTCCTCAAAGCGTCTCTGGCAAAGATTACATGTCAGCTCTTCATCGTCTTCGTAAAGTGACATACCATCAGCTGCTTGGAAAGAGTTGAAGAACAAAATTCTTACAATCAACGTTTATCTTTGTATACATTTAAATTCTCAGTAGAAAATCGTGTGAATATAACTGAGGTGCAATGTTCAATGTATGACATAAATACTGATGGATGAACATGCTGAACTCTCTACTAGCTATTATAACCAATAACGTCACTAGAAGCGTCTACTAATCAATATCTGATGATAATATCTGTATTATGATATTAACGCAAGTACATACATAATTTATTAAGTACTTATAATGAATTTGAAATAAAAACTGTTACACAAATCAAGACCAAGCTGAAAAGAGTTAATCAGAATATTAAATAAGTCTTAAAAAAACGTTGGCCCTCTTCTTGTGCAAACTACAACATAGTGCGGGTTTAAACTCTAAGAGCGCTGGCATGGGCATAGCTACGGAATCAAACGTTTTCATGGCTGTACCAAAGTCCGATTGAAGAACGGGATGTATGTAGCTGAATTACATGGAATATTTTGTTTATTACGTAAAAAAAAATATGAAAAAAATCGTTATTACCTTGTAAAAAATGCAAAAAATAACCGTTGTTCAATTTTGTTATGTAACATAATTAGTTTATTAATCAATAACGTTCTGTGATAATCTATATTTGTCGTCTTCAATGTTTTTATTTATCACCATGAACGTTACAGTACTACGCTTTGTGAATCTTACAACGCAAACAAAATAAGCTACGCCCATGGTCACCGGTAATACTGATCTACTACACATCCCGATTAGATATTTTACAAAATTGATGATATCTTGATGTACGAGTAACAATAAGCGATGTTGATGTGAGATATAAACCAAGTGAACGTTACCTCGCCAGCTGGCTTTGATCGGGCACGGAATAGTTTGGTTCTGAATTAGATACGCATTGAGAGTCGTGAGAGAAGGCGACTTGCGAAGAGTGTCTTCGTCGTTCTTCCACACGTAAGTAATGGCCGATTGCTCGTACGATACTGAAATGAAATTATACTACGGGTAAATTACTTGTAGCATAATTTTGTAACTGATTTTAAAGCGCACACTTCCTTGTATTTATGTTGGTTAAGAAAGAAAAACGAAGATAAACAAATAGTTGCAATTGAACACAGTTACTCGTATAACACTAGTTAACTACAATTAGATTACAACTATTTAGATGCAGAAACATACAAATAGCAATAATATAGTTACCTTTCCAACAGCTAAGCGTGCGTATCTATTAGGTATACGTTTTACTCACTACTTTCTAAGGCAAATGAACACAGTGGGTCATCGAAAGGAAAAATGTTGAGCCGCCCCTGACAGGACAGGATGAGATGTCGTCGCATTAAATAGTTGATTGTCCCGTTGCGGTATATACGCAACGCGAAATGCATCGGTATGATTGGATCCTGAAATACCATGACTGCTGTTTTCAACTATCATCACAAGCATTTCTATATGACATGTATGTAGGTATTTTTAAAACGGGTAAAGTCCAATTTTGTACGAGACACTCGTTAATATATTATCAGTCAAATGTACACATGCGACTCATTTAACGTCATAATATATGCAATTGAATATTACCCGCATTAAAGAATTTTAATTAAGATAAGATAGATTTCTCTAGACAATTATAGAATACAATGTCATTTACAATACTCATACTCGTACATTCAGTCTACATTTTAAATATCAACAGTTCACGTTTTGTCTAGAATAACACTATTTCTCTATTACAATAGGAAGAATTATTTCACTTGTACTGACCTTGAAGTCACCATGCATGATAAAATAAGTATCTGGCAACCAAATATCCTCGTGGTGGTGTATTGCGTTTAAAAAATCGTAATGAGACTGATTCGAATACCGCAAACGAGGATCGTACCACTGCTGCTGAAGAAGAAACTCGACTTCGTATTTCTGGAATATTCAACGTTGCTATTTGTTATTTGTCATACAAATTCATGTAACTGTTATTCTTTTACAAGAAAAATTGTTTCATTAAACTATTTGCACATGTCCGTAGCATGTTACCTACAAAAACGTAGCGCTCTGTAGCTTACCTACGCGTTACATTTGACCCTTACAACGTAAATTTTCTGAAATGTCTAATAGAACACCATTGTAACAGCTTCTTAGTCAATTTAGTAAATACATATTGTATTAATTAAGTATTAGTCATAAAATTGAATATATTTGTAATAAAATAAATATCTTTAAATTAACATAAATATGTTAAATAGTAAATATTGCAATAAGATACCTAATTAATTAAGATTTACTGGACGGAAATAAAAAATACTTACAAGACTAGATTCGTCTGGAGATGCTAAACTAAGAAGTAGCACGCTAACATTTACGGTTAGCACACCTGTAAATATATACAGAATATATAATACTTATATAGA
>DWQT01001588.1:0-16277 GCA_018244895.1 Myscelus amystis hages
AGACACTTGAACGCAACGTGTTCACACAGCGGTTGATGCGACAATAAATATTGTGTCACAATAAATTTACCAATTACGGACACTCGTGTTCATACAGAGACATTCGATGTATTACACTGAGTGTACGGTGTATAGTGTCGTAGTCTGAACCGGCCTTAACATAACTGTTTAAACACATAACATTTTATTTTTATTCGACTATAAATTGTCATATCCGCGCCCGCCTGCTACAACTATAAGAATAAATAATGGCAATGTTTATTTAAGTATTTTTCATATTTAAAAGTATTAAATACATTGGTATTAAAATTACAAATGATTCTTTTAGTTTATAATCTAAAGATAGAGTATATTCTTTAACTTGGCACTTTACGGAAAATATTGATGGTTGACTCCCGGAAGTTGAATAAAAACAAACAAATTTAAACTTAATAAACTATTGCCAATATATACAAATCCTCTACGTTTCATAAAATTAAAAAAATAACATTTATAATTTACTCAGGTTCGTTTTAAAAGCTTTGACGCGTCGTGTTCAGATCAAAAAAATATAACTAAAAAGTGGCTTATTTATTAATACAAGATTTTAACTGAATCTGGTTTCTCGTCTATAGTAATACATAAGGTTGGGGAGATAGTTCCGACAAGTGCCAATTTTAAACCTAGTCAGATTCGTATTGCCTGGCACTCGACTCCTCGTTACAGCACAACTGGGTCAACGACAGAAAACAAACATTGCTCTAAGCGTCTTAGAACGATATTAATTTTTTATCTGTATCACTCAAAATTCCTGCAACTTTTCACTCAAAAATTCCGTATAATTTCACAACTTATTTTGAAAGATGTAAATTATGAATTTATATATATTTTTTAAATTATTTAACAACTCCAACTCGTTAAATGTAATAAAGGCTTTTGTTTTGCATGTGGATAATTGATAATTGAGTAAACCATGTAAAACGATATCTGTAATTTAATATTCGTTCTAATAAAACATACAGATTTGTCATTTGAATATGACTAAGCATGTACAAGTATAATATTTAAAGTAACATCATTTAAATCCTTAAATTGTCAAAATCTAAATCCGTAAATAAGAAATATTTCGCGTACAAGTGGGACTACAGTATCGACATGAAAGGCCGAGTAAAGCGACGTGGATCTGCATATGCCGTTTATTTTTATCTGCTAAATTCGAATTAGAAAGTATTGTTCATTCGGACGCCGTCACGTGGGCGGAGGCGGGAAAAACAAATTTTAAATTTGGAACAATGCTGTTCTTGTTGTTCTACATTTCATAACAGTACTTTTCATAGGTCGATATATTGAAGTATTCTTGAAGCGTTAAGATAATTGGCATAGGTACTAAGAATTCCTTAAAAAAGAGCTTTCGTTGTAGCCTTGCCACACATTGACGGCTTTTCTGCAGTCACAATTATTCATTACTGATTCAATAATTATATGCATGCTGCGTGCTCAGTAGGTTTAATTAAAAAAAGTTTAGGTCTATAGAAAACATTACCAAATCAATGTGTCCACAGCCTTGTCAAAGTGAATCACCAAATGTAGATATTATATTTGCTTTTATAACTGATATGATAATATATTTTGTAAACCAACTCACCTTCCCAAAGCTGCCCTTCCCAAGGACCTTAATGAAGTGGAAATCTTCAATAGTGTATTTCCTGAAGCGAGGTATGGTCCGTGCTGGAGGCGTGAACCTACCAGTCTTACGAAATAGTCCATATGCAGTTGATTGTTCTGCGAATTATTAAAAAAGACTTTTAAACATAACAAAATAAACGCAAATAAATAAACACACAACAAAAACGAAATATAGAAGCTAATTAGTTTCTTATTCAAAGATAAATACTTCTCTAAATACTTTTTTGTACGTTTCTCTAGAGAATTCATGAATTAATGATTAAATTACTATAGTAATGGGAAAATTATGTCGACATATAAAAGTAGTAAAAATATTGACTGTCGAAACACAGCAATGAAATCCAACCTTCTTGAATCTGCTTGCTTTAAGAACAATTCTATAAAGCACGGTTACACTTGATTGCATTAAAAGGTAACTGTTAAATTCAATTACTTCTTTGTTTATGGATCAGACCTACATATACATACATATACTAGCTACATTTGAAATTTAGCCGCTTCTTGTGAGTTGTTCGAACCGAAATTACGCGCTATGACTTATTGGCACAACTGCTTTGGCATTTCTCGTCATCTTCCCGAGTATTAAAACATTGTAAACATCTTTATAATTTATTTGACGCGCTGCATATATGATCTTATCAGATGACACGCAGCTTTGAGCGTCGAATCATTATTTCTTCATTTTCCTTTTTTTTTGTATTAAAAGAACAAAACACATAGGTCAAATGTCTCGTATCTTTTGTTAAATTATAATAATGTATTCTGATACGCTTCTATATTACGAAGTACTTTATTATTTACAGCTCTCATGTCGACTTAAAAGATTATCATCGACTCTTTTCTTGTTCCATTGTTAGACACGTGTCTATTTTAGGCTGGTAATAATTAAAAGTCTTCGCAAACTTAAAAAAGCTCTAAAGAGTGTATATTTCGAAAGTATCAGCAAATTATGTATATCTAATATTTCTACTGCAGTTGCATCGATAAACTTTGATGGATTACAGAAAAAAATGCCACTTAGAAAGCACGTAATCGACGACGAAATTTAACATTGTATATTTATTGTTTGTTTAAGTTACGGTGTCGTTAATATTTGTGTAAGTGTTCGTTCATTAATTCACGGACGACGTAAAGAAATACGGGCATTGATAAAAATATCATAATAGCTCAGACAGAGCAATATCAAGGTCGCGCCGTATAATTCTGGACTTCATAATGTGAGATTCCTGCGTGTAAAAGCGAAACCGTAAAGCCTTCCCATTTGTAAATATCACTTGTATTTTTGTTCTGATCATTCTAAATTTCGTTTCACTGCCAGATAGCAAATCAGCCATCTAATAGCGGCTAATATATATTGTGGAGATGACTACATAGCGAAGTGTAGTAGTAGAGAAGTCGCCAATATTTTCGGTTTTAAATAAAACTATCTATGCGACAAGAAACCCGTCTTAGACCGAAAGCAAGTACAATTCATAGCTTGCATTACGCTGAAAACAGATATATGGAAAGAGAAACACTTTATAAACGGCAATGAAACCGCTCTGGAGCGAGCGACACCAGATTTTCACTTCGTCTCATGCCATAAACTTCCATTGCAATACAAAATTTATCCGTTTCTATTTTAGCGTGATGCTTCTGACCACAGTAAAAACGATTGTTCATATTAAGACATATTTGGCTTATAAATTTATTTATTGATTCGATTCATTTAAGTTCGTGTTTATTTATATTTGTATTTGCGTTAGGTGATGTACTAATTAATCAGATAGTACATAAAATCATTAATGTAGACTTAAAAACAGTTAATATCTATTATAATACTGTTACTGTCAGGTCTAAATTGGAGTGTTCCGATTGCTTGTCGGTGTGATTAATTAGTGTAATTAGTTTATTTGGCGTGCTATCTGTTTGCGTATGTCACGGTTTAGAGTAGCGTATTGAATATCGTTATAATCCGGTCAGTAAGACGATTATTGTAATGCGAACAGTTCTAGGTTTACGGTGTGCGTTTTTATCGTACATCAAAGCTTTTATGTGGCCATTGGACTCAAGGAAGAGTGACGCAAACGTATTGCAACTGTGATATAAGCGGATATGTAAGAGATATTTTTAAAAGATCCATATTCTTTATTAGGTACTTAACTGTAACTAAAATATGTATATTTTTATTGATGAACGCCAAACTGATATAAATTACAAATAATTGTAGGTAATTTGTTTTGTATAGTAAGTTTTATCAAATCATTATTCTGACTATTAAGGATTTAGTAGTTGAGTCAAAACATGATGTTAAAAAGTAATTCTTAATTTGAAATCTGTTTTTTATTGACAATTCAAATGTACATGTTCTTAGTGGATATTAACCTATTCCGATATTAAAAATTATTATCAATGAAAATAAAAAACAAAACTTAAAGTGCTATTTTTAGAAGTTTAAATAAGACAAAAGCGGCCATACTTTTTCGTTATCTGTAGCTTGTATTAACATCTGTGCTCTGGATCTGATCTCTGAAGAGTTCATTGTTTTTTTAGTAACCTAAAAACTCATGTACTCATGAACTCATGTACAACTAGTACTCATGTATTTTTGTTATTGTACCGCATTTTAATAACAGGTAAGTACGACGCAGCTACAATTTCCGAGAAACATTTTGCGTGTTTGTAAATTTTTGGCGTAAAGTAACTTGTTTGTCTCTGTCTAAGATGTGTTCGACTGTTTTGTTCGTATGTTTTTTTTAAGAAAACAGACGCGTCATCTGATTGTTATGAGTGATGGACATCTGGCTCGGTATCTGAACTCCGCCTCCCGCCACAAACATATCACAATATACTTAATCTGTAAAAAGAATTGAATGCATCGTTCGTTACTGGGAAATGATTGGAACGAACATGTTTATTTTCGCGGGAAACTCGAAGTATTGCACGAAGCTGAGTTTGAACTTTCTCTAGCACATGTAGCAATATAGTTGATACTTACAGAGCCATACAGTTTTGCCAATATTTATAATCTTGTAAAGCGTAGGAAACTCTTAATTTATTAGGTATTTATCCAAACAAACCACGCTGTGTATGCATGTATATCGAAACCGAAAGATTGATTTGCACAATACTTCTAGCCGTAAATGACTTCTGTTCATAAAACAAAAATCAAATACAGTCTAGATATGATATGTTTATCGAAATGTTATTTTATTGCATAACATCTCTTGCGCTGTTCCTAAAGAATACGACTCAAATGTAGCTTTTCTAATTGGGTATCATCATATTTTATACACTTAATAACTTTGTTTGTCGGTAATAACGATTTTTCTTAGTACTGTTAATTTTTCTATATCAAATACGTATTTATTATAATAAAACAGCGAACTTTTGTTACATGATAAATATTTGTGCTTTATTTTACGCCCCGAAAATGTTAAAATTTCGATGTGTTATCAAATTACATAACAACGTATTCTGCAGCCGAGTGCATAAAGCGAATATTTAAGAAGAACGCGGAAATGGAAGTGTGCCGCGCCGGCAGTTAGCGTTTCCAGAGAAAGTCCTGTAACTGTTTCAACATCGATATTTATAGATGCTTTCGAAATATTTGCTTTTTGCCAATTGTGTCAGGAAGCGCATATTTTATTACCTCCATCTACAACATCCTCTCCGAATAGAATTTATGCGTGAGATTGTTTGTAGCAGCAGTAATAAATTGTACGAAAATAGTACTTACCTTGCCGTTTCTAAATGGACACTTGGAGAAGCTTGTGTAAATTTACATTTGTTTCTTTCAAATGCGTATACTTGTGGAAATGGGCAGACGTGTGTGGTTAGTGGCGGCACAATAAGCAAACAAAATCAGGTGAAACATTCTAAGATCGTAAATACAACATATATACTGTGTGGGCATATTTTTTATCTTTCAAGCACTGTATTTGGTTATAAGTCTGCCTCACCCAACTCCTGTTCCGTGAAGTCTCCAGTCTCCGTAGCGTTCGGTGGGATTCCTGTGGAAGTGCTGGGACTGTCTCCACCTGTAGAACGGATTTATTACGATCTTGCCCTTTTAAAGGCACAAGGAAACTAAATATTACGAGTATAAGATACTCGTAAATTAAACAACGTAAGTATGCACGTAAATTAAAATTCGTTAATTGTTGCTTTATTTGTTTATTTCAATGCAATACTTTCATATCTACATTATAAATAACTACCAACACTATAATAACTTTAGTTAGAAAAGGAAGAACAGAGTAGAAATTTAAGAATAGGTACATTGTGTAGTAGACGGTAATGTTCTAATCTGTATTCGAGTCATAAGTAAGTAGGTGCCTGTTTGGATTTCGTTTTATTTATTATTAACTACAGTAACTACTCAACATCACAAAACCACTGTTGATAAATGGATTTAAGAGTTACAGTTTTTTTTGTAGGTATATATTAAAAAAATAGAAGAGTTGTTCCTCTGACAAATCTTAGTTTAAAAACATTTTTCTATTGGATGTAAATTGAACAGGCATAAAATCCGTTCAATTGCGGTAAAACAAAACGCCCAACAGACCAATGCCAAAGTCTGGATGGATAAAAATACGTGACGTTTGAAGTCCGGCCAAATAAATCGACGATCATAGTAACTTTCGATTGGCTTAGTCACGGCGGCGAACACAGGCTGGCATCGATTCCCCCATACGTGACGAGCTGACAATGATGATGGATACGGTGTGTCATAAGGCGATTAATATTTCATCGATATTAGACAATATCGAACAATTCCTTCAATTTCGTCGGGAGTTAAATAAAGATACAAATGCAGAGTTTCACAGCTATTTCGAAAGATGTAAGCCCAGAAATATCGGTCCAATTAACAATACGCAATTAGCCTTGATACAGAACACTATATCATTAGCGGTGAGTGCACGATTTCTTAAAAGCTTCGAATATAATTTATGAGATCAATTGCGTACAGGTGAGTGGCGAGGGAATGATTGGCTTGTATCCAGATATACAACAGCGCCGCTCACATCACGCACCCACGCGACTAACTACACTACAACACAAACAAATTCGCGTAGTAATTTCAATATGTTCTTAGCTCGAAATTTATTTGCTAAATAATGAGAGTATATTTAACATTCTATGATAATGAGCGATCTGCTTTTGTGTATACTCAGTAAATAAAAATTTCCGGTTTGCATCTTGCTTATCCAAACGTCCCTTTTTAACACACTTATTTGATACAGTATTTGAATTTTTTAGGCAAGTACGGTCATCAAAAAAATTACCTTTTGGTGCATTTATCATACAATTAAATAGGGGCTATTGTTAAGCACCTACCTCTCTTCGAAGCACTTCGACAAGCTAAGGCTTCGACCAGAAGACGTTGGTTCACGCCGCATAAATTCGCTGTCAATTTTTCACATTTTCGGTGACAGTTAACATCGCAGTCTAAAACAAATAACGACATATTGCGCGGCCAAAGGGAAGGATGTTCTTAAAATGCGATCCTATTGACATAAATTGCTCAAAGCCGTGCAAAAGCCTGCGTGCAAATTAAGGATTCTCTGCCAAATCTATATACAAGTTAGTCGAGTTATTGCTTTTTGGTTGTATTAATAGTTGGTGTTCTGTTGTGTGGTACTTATGTGGTGTTGTGTTATATGAAACTTCTTGATAATTATCTTTACCTTTTTTTACGAAAACAAATCCTGCAGGTGAAGTGGGCGCTGAAGAATCGAAACCGGAATCGTTTGAACCAGTCGAAGTCCTACCATCGGCGTTATTTTCACATTCATAAAATTCAGCGGAACTTTCACTTGATTCTGACTCTTCAGTTTCTTCTTCGTCAGAAGACTCTTTTTCGGTGGAGCTCTCTGAAGAGCTAGACGAGCGGATGACTTGTGGGCTTCTCTTTTGAAGGGGACGGGGAGTGGCAATCAAGACCTTTGTAGCTAACTGTTGTTTAACAGGTTTCTTCGATGCAGGCAGTAATCCACCTGGCGTAGGTTGCTGTGTCTTAGACTCATCTTTCGTACTAACTTGTTCTACTTTAGACTCTTCTACTACTTTCGTAATAGGTGACGAAAGGTCTTCAGAGCTCTTGTTTGGAATGTTTGCAAGTTCGCTTGATGCATTTACCTGTACTTTGGCTGAATCTACCTGTGTATTAGGTGGATCTACCTGTACAATGGACTTATCTACTTGTTTCGTAAGTGAAATTTCCTGTACTTTCGATAAATTTACAGTTGTCTTGGATGTATCGATCTGTTCCTTGGATGAGTCCTGTTGTACCTTACATTCATTTGCCTGTACTTTGGGTGCATCCGCTTGTGCCTTGGATGCATCTATCTGTACCTTGGATGCGTCTGCCTGTAATTTAGATACATTTGCCTGTACCTTGGGTGCTTTTACTTTGGTTTCATCTGCTTGTACCTTGGATGTGTCAGTTTGGACTTTGGGTACATCTACTTTTGTCTTGGAAACATCTACCTGTACCTTAGGTACATCTACCCGTCCCTTGGACCCAGGTGGAGTTAATGCTTTATTATTTACTTCATTACAAACTGTTTTATTATCTTTACTTTTATTTATAATCTTTTTGTCCATTTTTTTATTTATTTCTACTTTAGATTGAGATTCTTGTACTTTGATCAAATTCTTCTCGTGGGTATTGTGGAATGTAGGTAAAGGTGTATTGTCTAAATTGTCTACATTAATATTGTGTTCAACTTTATTAACTGTTTGTGATTCTAGTTTTGATTCATTATTACTTGGTTCATTACAAACACATTTATCTTTATCAAATTCATTTTTTGTCTTGGTTTCAAATGTTTTTGAAAATGAATTCGTTGTAAAATTATCTGACACCTGCACCTTTTCATTACATACATTTTCTACTTTATGACCAAAGTCTTGGACAATGGTATCATCGGCTGACGTAGGTAATAATTTAGAAATATTTTCAGGTGATTCCGTAACATTCTTAACACTCACGCTTCGATCTTCTTTTTTGTTAACAATATCTGTTGGAGCTAATTTTGTTATTGATTCCTTTGAGTCTAAGGATTTTGTCACATTTAACTTGTCATTTTCTTTTTCACAGGAAAGAGTAGTTTTTTCACTAGTGTTATTCGTTTTTGAACAATCAACTACCCTAATTTCCTTATCATCGGTTTTTGTTGTTAATATTTCATTAACTTTAAATGGAACATCAGTTTTTTCTTCTCTGTCTGTTTTTGACTGTTCGGCTAATTTGGTGTTTTCTTTATCTTGAATAGCCTCTGCGAAACTAACTTTATTTTTTAAATTCTTTGGTATTTGTAACTTTTCTTCACGGGGTATTTTGGGTTCAATTTCAACTGTTGTAATTTCAATTTTATCATTTGGTCTATTCGTGCTAATTTCTGTTTCAATAGTTTCTGAATTGTAAATGTCAGCAACTACTTTATTGCAATTTATATCAGAAATTCCACCATCAAGCTTCGGAACTGCGGTCTCATTGAGTAGAGTACTAACATTATCTGAGTGTTTCTGTTTTGAATCCAAAGATTCAATTTCCTGATGTGGAGAAAGTTCTTCAGATTTTATATTATCTAAATCAGGTATGAGTTCAGCCAGATTGTTTTCTTTTGCATTAGTGTCTTTCTTGCTGTTATTTTTAGTAGAATCGTCTGCAGCGGCTATACTCTGTGATGTAGTTAATTGTAAACTGCATTCAGGTACAATATGCTTTCCGTCTAAATTTAAGTGATCAATTTTAGCGGTTGTAGGAGAAGATTTTTCTTTTTCCTTTTTTATATGTTGCTTAGGTGTAACAGGTTCCTCTATTTTCCTTTTTGATTCAGTTCTCCCGTCATTTTCCTTTTGTCGTTTATTAATATTATCCGTTTTATCTGCACTTATAGAATCCTGAATTAAGTTACAAGTCGTTTTTTCTCTATTTTGCACATTTTCCAAATTTTTTTCGGTATTCTCATCTTTTATCTTCTTGTCGTGTCCAAGCTCATCTGTTGAAGTGGCTGGAACTATATTTGTGTTTGTGCTAGACTCATCCTCTTCAGTGAACCAAAAGAGGCCACGCGAATTTTTCTCCTTAGATTCTTGTAGCAATTTTTTTCTTTTCATTAAATAAACAGTCTCTCTTTTTCCAATTTTATTCCAAAAGTTTCCATCTTCTGGTTCTGGTGACAAAGGATCTTCTTCAACCTGTGCATGGGCTTCAACATTCATAGGACTTGTGGATTTTCTTTTGGATTTAAAACTTTTTCGATGATTCGCTTGTGAAATTTCTTCTGTTTCTGGCATATTATCAACTACACTCGTAAATATTATACCTTTTTTCAATGTTCTGGGCTTCTCTTCTACCGTAACATTTTCAATTACAAATTTTAAAGGGCTTGATGGTGTTGAAACATCCACGCTAGATGTTATTTTCGCTTTCAATTTTGGTTTTGACTTTGGTTGTTTAACTAAATTTTTACTCTCATCAATGCTAGGCAGGTCTGAATTGGAACTCAATTCCTTTGGAAGCTCTGTTATTGAATCTAACCTACAAATGCTACCACCAGATGACGATTTCTTGATACTGCGTCTTTTTGTAAATGACTTAGTATCTTTAAGGGAATTTAAATGTTCATGTAGGGAATGGTCAGATTTTGTTGTTGTTAACGGATTTCCATGTTCTGACAGTTTTCTTCTTTTCGAATTTTCCGTCTGTAAACTAGCTTCCTCTTTGTCATTTTCAGAACCTACTTTAGTTAAATCTAAAGGCGCTATGCTAAGATTTTCTTTCCTTATTAAGGAATCTAGAAGACTAGCTTGTTCGGCCAATAGCTCCATGGAACACCGCCTATCTGGTGACTTACTCAGAGAATGAGTTGGTTCGGTTGATGGCGCAGTTGGTAAGTGTAACAGTTCTTGATTATTAAGTAAATCTTTACTATTCACTTCACTTTCAGGTACATCTTTATCTTTTAACTTAAATTTCTCTACGAGTTTTTCACCAAGAGTTTTCTTTTCCCTTTTTTCTTTATATACTAAATCGTCTGCCAATTTTTGTCTCCATTTTAATTCCGATGAATCAATTTTCTCTTTGTTCTGAGACTCGTTTTCAACTTCTTTATCTGGTGAAGAATTATTATTTTGTTGCTCTATAATAGGTTTTCTTGGAGAGTCCCTATCTTTCCTTTTTACTGTGTGCAACCTAACAACTGTTCGTCCACGTTTGATCGTAGTACGTTGCGGTCCTGGAGAAGAATCAACTCCAGTATCAGGCTTTTCTTCTACACGAGGCATGAAAGGACTACTTTCTTTTTGACTGCTGGGGCTCACCTTCCGCGAAGGTGGTGTCGTAGCAATAGATGATGTGTTGTTTATATTTTTACGATACTTATCTCTAGAAACATCTATATCGGCAGTATTTATATTGATAGGTCTCGGTGTGTAGCTGGGGGTAACATACGTTCGGTTCGATATTGGAGTTCGCCGTGGGCTGTTTATTCTCACGGGACTCGAAGTTCCTCTTTCAGAAATCGTTCCGAGCATCGGAGAGTAAGTTCTTCCGCTAGCGATCCATCTCGATGTTAACGGTGTCCGCGAATAACCTGCGAGGGACGAATGGTTGCTGTAACTTCCACCCGGGTTGAGATACGAGGCACTATAAGACGAACCGTACGGGGACACTGAACTTCCATAATTATACGACGCACTGCTGTAAGACGGAGATCCACCGTAATACATGTTCGATATGTGTTCTGAAAACAGCGGCATTTTTACGCGAAGTAACGCGACCGCGCGCCTTTATTGTCGTGTGGACGAGGGCGCGAGGCAGACTGGCGGCGGCGCGCCGTGTCTCTCGCGGCCCAGGTGCGTCCCGCCTACCGCCCAGCGCCGTCCGCCTCGCGCGCCAGGTGATTGATTGATCACGCTTAAATGACAATAATAGCACTGAATCTTTTTAAATAGTCTTCAAGGAAGAGCCGAATGTGGTTCGAATTAGTATATAAAGTTCAACATCACAATGAAATCTATTTTTATTTCACGTCGCTTATCAGCCCACTGATTGTAGTCTCAGTTTAATAACGGTGTGTAAACAAAAGTCTTTAGTTGTTGTTCCATATATACGTGATATAAACACAGTTTAAAAGCAAACCTGATATTTTTAAAGTTTAAGGATAAATTTTTAGATGTTTAATAATTATGTAAAATATTTGTTAAATAGCTTAATATAACTTTATTATTTAAATGTTCTAAGAGAAATAATTACCTAAATCGTTCTAAGAGGAGGCATTAAAGAACCCATTTAAAAAACCTTTTTATAAAGGACCAACTTTGTAAATTTTTAAAATCATAATATCTACTAAAATGAAGCAGACAAAAAAGTTTTGATATTTTAAATGTTGAGGCGATTTTATTAGATCTGATGTTTCTTACATAAGTAATCATTTCTAAAACAAAGTATTAAATACCTACCTACAAAAATTCTGAATCGTTAATAGATCAGTAAAATAAAGCATTACAAAAACAACTGTAAAGTAAGTATCAAAATTTATGCGCAAATAAATTAAAATTACCGTCGAGAAAGTTTATAAAAATAACCATGGACTAGCGTCGCTTTCGTAAGAAATATATTAGAGCTCAAACTAAATGGTACGTAACCACTATGTAAATGCCATAATATAATCTACGAGATTTAAGATCAAATGCATACAATCTTCCTCTGACGTTGATTGAGAAAATGGAACGGTTACACTAATGCTTTGTTGTTACACTTCTGTAATATTAGATTGTCTCGTAACGACATTACGGAAAAATACATCTTACCTTCTCTTTTTAGTACTACGTAAAGTACAAGCAGGGTACGGTAGCGCCGATCTGAAAATTATGATCCAGAACTAAAAACGTCTGCGCCCTTAATTAGAACGTATGTATGTCATTTTTATTGTTTAATTTTTAACCGTGATCAACTCAGATTTAATTTAATCTGAACATACCAGAACACGTAAACGATTCCTCCAAAGCATTGCTAACGTATAGACAGCTAAAAACGAAAAAATCGGATTCAAAAACAATTACACATAAAAATTTAAATTATTTTTTTTCAATTTTACTTTTATAATATAAATATGGTTTTAGGGTAACATTTTCCGTGAAAAGCATAATAATTTTAATTATAAATACGAAGTTTACTGTGCGTATACACTTCTCGCATACTTTCCCGCCACATTCTTATACCTAGTCAATGAAAATACTTATAAAAATATACGATATGTATTTTCGAGATGAAATCGTAGCAGGAGGCTACGGCGTAGACCTCTGTAGCAATTATAGGATAATAGAATTATTTGTCGGCCACTTGATGGAGAATACGGTTCAACTTCAATACACAAGACATTGAGACACCTGGCTGTAAGATCGAGCCGTTCAAACATTGGCATTTTCGTATAACCTCTAAGCCAGGTAGTGTTGATCCTTATTTTTTTATCTGTGGCTCTAACTGTTCTTCTTAATCGAAGAGTTACTTCGCTATTTTCTTTCTTCCGCCTACCCGTTTCTAAGTTTTCTATCGTTTCTTCTTCTGCTCTTCTCGATTATGCTTTCGGTCTTGGAATGGTGTTTTCTTGTTAATTGGACGCACTTGTTAAATCCAGTGCCCTTTGAATTGACGATTTATATCCACGTCCAAAGGTGTATTTAAGAATAACTTACAATATCTGATGAATTTAAATCATGACTTCAAATTAACATAATATGTGAAACGACAGGCACAGTGGGAGAAATGTACAGTGTGAGTTAATATTATTCATATTGCATTATGAGCAATTTCAATTATAAAGTAACATAACAAAAAGCAAGCGAATACTCAGACCATTAATTACATACTAGGAAAATATTTTTTGTTCCCATTATTTAAGCTACAAATTTGCTGAGTTAAGTAAAGAAAAATATTTTAACAATGACAATCCAAATAGAAATCCGCGCCGGGGTATAGCATTTAAATTTCCAAGGTAATAGCAGTCCAGCAGTTCTGGGAAACCGTTTATTAATGTTAAATTTAATAACGGTTAAAAACAATAAAATGTTGCCACTATGTATAAATGTTCGCCTGGAAATCTGCGGTTCTAGGAGAGCGATACTTACTAAATAAAAATAACTACGTTATTGAAAACCGACTTCGAAACTAAAAAGTAAGAAATAATAAAGATTTAATATTAATTATATACTACCTATTATTTATATGTGCTATTTACTAAAAGGTTTGAAGTTGATGCTCGTATTAATTTAAGTGATTAAAATATAATTATTTGTTTATGGCTTAGCACCGACTTCAAACCTATTAGTAAAAATAGCACATATAAATAATAGGTAGTATATAATTAATATTAAATATTTAATATTTCTTACTTTTTAGTTTCGAAGTCGGTTTTTAATAATGTAGTTATTTTTATCTTACAATTAAATTTCTTGCCTTAATAATGAATATTAATTCTTTGAATACGCACTGTTTCTTCAAATAGTTATTTCATTTGAATCTTGAAAAAAATGTGCACTCATAATGATCTGTTCATTATAAGTGGTTTTTGAATATGAAACGCTTCATTTAAGATAAAATGCCACTCAGTATAAAAAAAACATTTGCCAAATATTGAATAAAATGAAGGACGTAATGTTTACACTTAAACAAATATTAGGTCGCTCAAATACTATGAAACTTCTCATTTTGTATTTTAAGTAACTCAAATTAATGTTTGTAAGTATGTGTTCCGTTAATTTTTCGTCATTCGCAGTCAGTCGCTCACGTAGTAATACTATAACTTAAATTAATTATTTTTAACACTTAAAACTTTTATTTACAGTCACTCGTTTAAATAATACCCTATAGATTAAGTGCCTCTCTTCTATAGGTACACTTGGCATTTATGCGCATATCGTGTAAAATATACCTCCTTCAACTTTTAATTACAATCTTACGAATGGTGATTTATAAGTAACAAGTATAAGCACCATTTTCGTAGATATTTTATTGATTTACATTTTTGGTGTGGACTATATTTTTGATAAGGCTTAACATTTTCTAGAAAAATCCAAACTTTAAAAAAAAAATAGGAACTATGGGCACTTTTAGCACTTTAAATCTTCAGGTGTACCTAAGGTCTCTTTGTTATTTGTTATTGTGTTATGTATTTCAAATACCAAAACCTCCAAAAGCTGAATTTTGTTATAGATCTTAATATCTGTTTTGACCGCAATAGTACATGTATACTGGATGTAAAATCTGTTTTATATCGAATGTTCTCACTAAAGAGTATAAGTAATACTGCCATAAAAGGAATAACGTAAATATAGCTAACAATAAGACGCCAGTCCGATTGCAGCGAGCCACATTTAACCCTCGCCGCCGCGGACTTCCTCGACTGTATTTTTACATCGCACGCTTCCGTAGGCCGCCCCCGCCGGCCCCGCCGGCCCCGCCGCGCGCCGGCGCGGGCGCAGGTACACATCTACTTCAGCGAGGTCCCGCGGTCCTCCGTCACATTGATTTCGCCGCCGCCGTGTCTCCGGTCCACGTCAATAGTAAATAGTAACAGGTGCACGCCCAGGGCGCTCGATTCCACCGACACTACCGCCCTGAGCTATGCGAGTGGGTAATTTAGGAAATCTTCAAATTGGAGCGGTGTATTCATTAAAGGCTTTTATGACCGACGAGACATCGCTGCGCGTGCTGGCCCGCCGCGCGCGGCCGGCGTCGGCTGGAAGCTATTTCCGTGGCGCGATGACACCCCGCGCGCCCCCGTCCCGCGCTCGTCTGTCGCCCGATACACTTATTATTAACAACAAACATATAATTACATCGTCAATGCGGCGACACGGCACGTGTCTCGTGTCTCGTGTCGTGTGTCGCGCGCCGCCGACGCATCGGATTTGTAATAAAATTAGACGTGCAGTTGCAACGCATCCAAATCTGTTTTTAATTTACTCCCGAGGAAGAGGCGGCGGCGGGCGGCGCGGCCGCGGCTCTCGCTCGAGGACCTCGCGTGTGACTCATATAATTACACAATAACAAAAGAAATCACACGTCGCGGTGTTGCGAGTAAGCGATAAGCCGACGGTCATACTTCGCCACCCCCTCTACGACCGCACTTACGGCTCATTTCTATTAATACTCAATGAATCCTACTTCTGATTAATACTAAACTACTATTTTTTATTATCAAAAAAAATGTTTTTGTGATCGCGTTCTATACACGTCCGATTATGTAGATTTAGAATATATTAATAAAGGAAATTGATTGTGATGTGTTTTCGCTCAGTTCGCTGTTGATTGACAAGGCCAACCAAGGATGTTAAATAATAATCGATTTTTAGAAAAATCGATTATTATTTTCTTATAATCGATTTTTTCCGTTCGATTTTTTTTTTTAGAAATAATCGATTTTTTTTTAATCGATTATATATTATTACGTGTTTAAATCGATTTCCGGAAATAGCTCGTATCTTTGCGACGGATGAAAAAAATCTTGCAGTAAGTTTCAAATTTATAAACAACACCATCTATGCGTTGGATAAAACCAAGGAAACACTACTCGTATAATACACCTAGACACCGACTCCAAAGATAACAATATGTGTAC
>DWQT01001589.1:0-16271 GCA_018244895.1 Myscelus amystis hages
CACATATTTTGTTCTTTCATTATTATTTACAAATCAGTTTATCTTGTGTGATGTTTTGTATAAAAGTTACTAATTCATAAGATCTATTCAGATAAATAGAAGTAGGTATGTGTTATTTAGATTACTCGACTGTCATTTATTACTATGTAAAAGTACAGTTTGTTATTACTTAACATTTGCAATATTTTTTTTGTATTGCCCACTTCTGGTTCTAAAACTACTATATATAAGTACACTCTTTTATATATGGTATCTTATCAACTCAACTTTATTAAATAATTACTATTAATTTTTAATTAATTAAGCACCAGTGGTAAATAAGAAGGATGACCTGGGTAGCTGCTGGATGGTTATTGAAATAATAACTAAAGGTTATACATTCAGCCATTTATTTATAATTTCATAAATATTATTTACTTACTCATTACAAGTATCAGTAAATAGAAAATTTAGAGAAATATTAAATTGTTTAACATAAGTATTAAATTGTTTATATAAAACAAAATGTATTCAAGTCAATAAATTAATAAAACGTACAAAAGTGTTAGATGTTACTATAAATTATTGCAGAAATTTAATCCGATATATCACTAAATGAATTCCTTAATAATATTTTATACATTTACTGACCAACATAATGTAATGTATAAATATTAATTATATACAATTTCATATCACGTTCATTTTGTTACTTATTATTTGGAATGTGTAAATATTCAATTGTGTCTGTAAAAAACGCAAAGAAAAATTATCTCAATAAACCTTTCCAAAATCCATAGCAATTAGTTTGTTTTAAATACATAATGAGATGCCGCATTCTAGTGATATGGATTGTATTGTAACTGTACTAGATATCGTGGTAACTGTTACAAATCGAGGAACAATTGAGATATTAATGACATAATTGTAAATACAACAAATTGAAGATACTAACAGGTTTCCGTGCCGCGGCCGCCGTCTCGGTGCGCCCTAAAGTAAACTTAACGATATTGACTTACAATACAAAGTAAACTCCGATACACTGCAAAATCTCGAACTAGATTACTGCTATATTAAGTACACTTTACATCTAACGAGATTGCACATAGATTTTAAAATTCGCTCATATTATAATCGAAAGCGCCAATACACTCGACGGATACTCGTTATATATATTTAATTTAAAATACGATTAAATGGACATTACATTAATACAATGGACATCAAATTTACTTACAAAAGCTTAAGCCATTCCGAGCGACCGTCTTGTATAATATGGAGACAGCTTATATAATTGCCATGTAATATATGGCTGTTTCCTTTTTTAAAATTGCAGCGATTATTTCAATAAATACTTATAAGGAAATTGTGATGTGACAATATAAAATGATCCAAATGGATAATTGCAGAACTCCACTGAAAACTGAAGCGTCCTGCACCATGAATAACGGTGGAAATGAAAAACAATAACAAAGTGGCGTCGGACAGTTGCCCGACGTCAGCGCCAACGAAAATGCATAGCCGTTTGTAGCGCAGAGCGCCCACCCACTATCCGATATCGAGAAAACTACAATACTATGAATATAATAAAATGTATCTAAAAACCGTAGATTAGATTGAAATCGTATGTAAGAGTACTTCTCGCAGCGTCGATGCTACTACTGGCGGTTCGATATCGGAGTGTGAATAAACGCAATGGTCGTATAAAGGTCGTCACACACCATTTCAACTCCACTACACTCACTCGGTTACCGAGAAAGACGAATACTCGATTCGTCGCCCACTATTTCGAGTGCAACACCGAAGATTAGTGCACGAGACACGGTGTAGATGTCGTTGTACGCGTTCGTTTCCAAGTGCGAGCGGAGCGGTGCGCGCAGTGCGAGCGGGACGGAGCTACATCATGATCTGCACGTGCGGCTCGCTGGCGGGCCAGTCGTAGCGCGGCGGCAGCGCGGCGCCGTAGCGCACGTCGTACATCTGCGCGCGGATGAACGCCTCCGTGTCCAGCGGCTGCGGCTGCAGCGACGCCTTGCCTGCGAACGGCCGCCGACACCATATTTATTTATATACTACGGTGGAAAGAAGACTATATGAGCGCGGGGCCCAGGAAGTGACGTCACAGGTCGAGTGACACAACTTTTGGCGGGAAGGACCTCGCGCGCCGTGACTGACAGTTCGGTTTTAGGCGGGAAAAGGAATTTAGTTGTTGCACTTTACTCTCGCTGTGAGACGGAAGAAGATAGAAACGGAAACAACTGTTTACATCAACGACTGCCTTATGATACAAATAAATGTCCGAACGATACTTGCCCGGGCCGAACGTGCATATGTCTACCACGTAAAAATCACTTAGTAAAGATACAACATGTTTTTGAATATAATTAATTACGAAATTTGAAAGTCATTACATTTACAACATCATCTACCAATTCCTCGCATTGTTTTTCTAGAGTTTTTAGGAAGGAAGGAAGGAAGGAAGATGCTCCTATGATGTTAAGGCACGATGTCGTTGCCTATAATTATCCTGGCACTAAGCAGGAATTTACTTCAATTTAATGTAACTGTGTACAGTATGTTGGCAACCTAATAAATAAATAAATAAGGTTAGTGGAAGCGGTCCGGTTACCGGTGGCGTAGGCGTGCTCGACGACCTTCTTGGCGATCCTGACGGAGCAGTCCTGGATCTGCTCCAGCGGCGGGTACAGCGCGCCGTGCTGCAGGCTCTCCTGCGACACGATCTCCGCCAGCGCCTGCGCGCACGCGACGGTGTAAGGAACGCATACAATACAAACAATACAATAGCATTCCTCGGGTGCACCTTTGCAGTAGCTAGTAAAGAACATAACAATAATGCTTGTGTATTTTTCCCAGCTTTCTGTAAATAGGTAAAATCCTAAACTAAAACTGCTTTCCTCTTATGTCAGTAAAAACACGTAAACACTGTGACACTAGCGACGCACCTCTGCAGCCAGCAGCATGAAGTCTTCCGAGATATCGATGATGCCGGCGCAGATGATGCCCAGCGCCAGTCCGGGGAAGATGTAGGCATTGTTCCCTTGCCCCGGGCGCAGCAGCCGGCCGTCCTTGGTGCGGTAGTCCGGGAATGGAGAGCCAGACGCGAATATCGCCCGCTCCTGCCAACAGTATGAGGAGAGATAAGTTTCAGTCTCCCTTGAATTTACTTTATTTATTATTTCATTTATTCCTTTATTCATAAATTGCTCGATAAATGATATCTGAACTAAACTGATCGATAAATGATATCTGATTAAAGTGGACTGCTTTCTATTCTCGTAGTTGGATAGTCTTAGTTGAGTGAGGGGACAAGTGTACATAGTAGTGCTAAGGCAACGCACGTCGGTGTTGACGTAGGCCTCCTCGGCGGTGCACTCGGCCTTGCTGGTGGGGTTGGACAGCGCGAAGATCACGGGCCGCTCGTTGAGCTCGCCCATCAGCCGCAGGATCTCCGCCGTGAACGCGCCGCCGATGGCCGCCGCGCCTATAGCGCGACCAACGCACATTAATACATTTTATAAAACAACGAGGAACCCTTGGATACAAACAGGCTAAGGGTATTTATAACGATAGAGAACCATTCAGATAGTTTGTACCGATGAAAACATAAAAGACGGTATTAATATATTTGATGCCAATAGTTTTTAATATTGCACCAATATTGACTGATCTTTTAACACTAATGTATAAACAGGCTATTCGGCATCTCACCGTCCTCCGTCCATTCCGGCAATTGTCACATCATACCCCAATCTCGACCAGGATTTTTAAATCAATCATGGAAGAGTATCGATATACCGTTCGCCGGGAAGATGGTAATTGTTATGGTTATTGTGTAAGCTCGACGTACTGACCGATGAGCACGGAGGGCCGCGCCGTGCGCACCACCTCGAGCAGGCTGCGGATGGGCGGGCAGTCCTTGGCGAAGCGCTCCTTGTGCTCGTTGAGGCCGCCCTCGGGCCGGTTCTTCACGATCAGCCCCTTCGAGTCCACCATCCAGATCCGCGAGCGCGCCTCCGCCTCCGCCGTGCCCTCCGCCTTCATCGCCATCACGCACAACTCCGCGATGCCCAATGAGGCCTAAACAAATAAAGAAATATACATACATGATTTTAAAAGATTTTTGTCAGTAAAAGTACATTTGTTTCGTGAAAGGGGTCAATGATATGTGACATTTTACAAAATCGTCTCAGATCACAACTTTAATAATGACAATGAAATGTAATCCATCAATGACGGCCGCGTCACCTCGCCCGCGCCCTGGAACACGATGACGTTCTCGGACAGGCGCTTGCCGGTGAGGCGCAGGCTGGCCAGCAGCCCCGCCACCGCCACCGACGCCGTGCCCTGGATGTCATCGTTGAACGTGCAGTATCTGGGGGACACAAACAGTACCACCTGGTAGCGGGATGAAATAGATTAGGTCATTCAATTGTAGAATTGGAGCTATCATCAGGCAGAAAATTGGGGTTGGGCTTAAAATTTAAATATAATTAGCTATAACGGTGAAGGAAAACATCGTGAGGAAACCTAGACACCTTAGCGATGTTATAAAACAAATAATATTTTATGAGGTGTGTATGATGAGAGTCTATCAATCTGCTCTTGGCCAGCATGGTAGGCTATGGCTTAAACTCACTCTCACTCTGAGAGAAGACCTTGTCCAGGACCAGTGTAAGACTAATAAAAGAGTGGAAAAAAAGGAACATTGGATTTTATCCTCAGCGATATCACACGGTATCAGTCGACCGCGACACCAGAAAGATTCGAAACTCACTTTCCGCGATACTTCTCGAGCAGGCGGAAGGCGTTCGCATTGGCGAAGTCCTCGAACTGGATGAGGCAGTTCTGCCCGAAGCGGCGCACCACGGCCTGCATGAACTCGTCGAGGAACTGGTCGTAGGCGGCGCCGCGCACGCGCCGCTGCCGCAGCCCGATGTACAGCGGGTCGTCCAGCATCGACTGGGTGTTGGTGCCCACGTCTGGGGAATGGGACGGGAGATCATTTAAACACTCAATCCAATATAACAACATAAATATACTGTCAACTTCAGTGAAGCAGTCATAACCTAGTGCTTTGAAATTTAGCCTCTCATTCCAGAAGGTCTGGGGTCGATCCTACCACGCACCTCTGATTTACCAAGTGTTGCATAAGTAAATTTAAAAATGACTTGCTATAACCATGAGGGAACACATCGTGAGGAAACCTGCACGCCTTAGAAATGTTATAAAGTGTGTAATAATTTCTGAGGTGCGTGAAGTCTACCAATCCATACTTGGCGACGTGATGGACTATGGCCTAAATCCTCTCCACTATGAGAGGAGACCCGGCCCAGCAGTGGACCACTAAAGGGATAAAAACACCTGTACACTTCAGTAATAGTTAAAATATCGGCTTTCGAAAAATGTATAATTTGTCAATGCTTCGCAAATGTCAAGACCACGTACCCAGGGTGATGGGCAGGCACTGGTGCGGCTTGATGCCGGCCAGCGCGGTGTACAGCGCCAGCTTGCCCACGGGGATGCCCATGCCGCACGCGCCCAGGTCGCCCAGCCCCAGGATGCGCTCGCCGTCAGTCACCACGATCGCCCGCACGTCCGTCTCGGGCCTGCATCGCCAACCAATGTTTAAATGGGCAAATAAAACTTTTCTGTTTGACATTCAGTGTATGACATGACATAGGTAAAATAAAACTTTTCTGTTTGACATTCAGTGTATGACATGACATGTATATGGGTAACCAATACGTGTGATTGTGTGTGCCAAATGCATGGTAGTGTGTGTAATGTTTTATTTATTTAATAAAGTACTTTATAAGCATTATTATTGAAAAATATTAGCGTTCTGCACTTCTCCTACACATAAACTGTAAGTGTGCCAAATTTTATGCTCCTGTGTCCGCGCAATTTTCATAAAAAGGGGTCCAAAGTTTTTGCATCACGTATTAATACGAGTATATAGATAATCAAGTTACACTTTATTTTAAAATTTCACATTCCCTTGACGTCGTAAAACCTATCATAGGCAACATACAAAGTACGTACGCGGAACATAATACAGGAATATCGGGAACGTAAATCAAACCAGAGCGCCGTGATTATATTACTTCTAAATATATAAATACTGATGAATGAATGATTATTATTTAATCTATACTTTTGATAAAGGTAGGGTGCAACATTATGAACTGGGCAGTGGGTATTATAAAACAAACCTTTCGTAATCAGTACAATGTTTTGTGAAAGTTTCATAAGAAATGAGATCATCGACGCCATAACAAAAACTATGTCAATGAAAAAAATAAACCTACATAAAAGGAAATTAGGCATTTCGAGGACAAAAACCCAATAGCTCATAGACATTGCCTTAATTTTGGCGCGTAAATTTTTCCCGTAGTTAATACACCAACGTAGTGACGTAAGATGCCAAGGCCATATTCGCCGTAGGAAATTTGCCGGTCGGATGTAAATGATGATGTGAGTCATAACGGAATATCGAAAGGAAAATAGCATGAGAAAATATTAAATTCTGTGACTTGACAATTTCTGAACGATTGCAATGATATACTACCAAATTGTACTCTACATACTGTCCTTCATTGAAAGTGACATCATTATGATAGCCATTAATAACGCTGTCTGCGGAATAATGCTTGTTACAATAATAAAACATACATAAGTATATATTCTTAACCCTCTCGCTGTGAGAGGAAACCCGATCCAAAAAATAAGAACCATTAAGATTTAACAGCATGTTGGGCCCTTCGAAAAGGTTTTTACATTGTTACTTAAGCAATAAGCAAAATCGGGACCGACGGAAAGGTTAAAACGGAAAATAACACAATTTAAAGAGTTTTTGTTCGCTACCCAATTTTCGCTAGTTAATATAAACATCTCATAAGCACTAACCAGTTCTTCAGAATGTCGTAGACGTGTCCCTTGTCGTGGATGGTGATGAAGAGGCCCCGCGGGCGGCGGTACACGAGGCCGTACTTCTGGCACGCGAGCCCCACCGTCGGCGTGTACACGATCGGCATCATGTCCGCCACGTTCTCGCCGATGAAGCGGTAGAACAGGTGTTCGTTGCGATCCTGCCACGACATAACAACATCCTTTAACATTGGTGGAGTTATCTCAGACTAGCTTTTGCGTGCGGCTTCGCGCGCGTTTAATTCGGAGTAAAACAATTCCCATTTCCCTATACCGTGAAATTTCCTGCCATCCTTGGAATATTTAAATTCATATACTACATTTTTACTTGCCATTATGAAATTCTGAATAGCAACACGTACGAAGCCGCGCGCAAAAGCTAGCCTATAGCCTTCCTCGATAAATGGGCTATCTAACACTGAAAGAATTTTTCAAACCGGACCAATATTTCCTGAGATTAGCGCGTTCAAACAATCAAACAAACTCTTCAGCTTTATATTATTATAGTACATATAGAAGTATAGATATCACCTCGTATAATATAATGGACGCTGTTCAATATTAAACAGCGTTTCAATCCATCATCGATTTCCGTCTAATACAAAGATGTATTCAGAGCTCCATACACTCGGGAGCCCTACAATTTAAAATATTAATTTCAATACAGGACAGTAGGTACACAGTCATTCGGTCACTGTATGCCCTTGCGAGCTTTCAAAGGCGTATAAAATACACGTTACGGCTGTTGTGTATTCCAGTCCTTAATCCCCCTTCCATTGATAATACACTGTTGGGTTTCCTGTGCGAGCTGCTCTTCTCGTCTAAAATGTACTGGACGACCGGGCAAACGTTGCTTTGCCATATGAATTATTACCATAAAGAGGTTATAGTGATTCAACCTTAAAAGTTAGACATAAGTTGTCGCGGACTTTGTTTTAGAACTTTTAAAGGTGAACAATGTTGTAATCCATGATTTTTGCATGTGACTTTCACCGTTTTTATTTCGGTATGGTGAAATTATAATTGCTACGATGCAATGCGGTTACGGTTGTTACGACGAACGAGCCTCTCTAATAAGCATAACACTACACCTTTCATATCCCGCATCGACGCGGCCGGCGCGCCGCGGATGTCGTTCACCCCGCGCGCCCGGCCAGCCCTCTTGCTTGCTAGCTTGTTACTTTTTCACACTTTCCCGATACAACGGAGGTGTTGTTGCGCTTCTACTGAAAGATCCTTACCTATCTACGTGTCTGTGGGTGCGTGCGTGTGCACTGTTTGAACGGGACGGGACGCACCACTAGCCTCTCTCGTCATTGTTCGTCGGCGTTATTCGCCGGGGGGAAAACGCATCTCGAAATAGCGGCGCGTCGGTCGCGCGACGTCCGGCTTTACTCGCTTTTTGCCGGCGGTGCGTTCGGCGCGGCGTGTTTCGTTTTTGTGGTCGGTCGCCCGCTCGGTTACGGCTAGGCGTTTTGTCATTTTTGGACGTCCGCTCGCTCGCTCGTTGGTTCGCTCGTTCATTCATTCGTTCGTTCGGTCATTCGTTCGTTCGTTCCCTCGCTCGCTCGATTTCCTGGCGACGGTTCGCGAGAATGCAAAAAATCGTTTCACTATACACATTCGGTTTGTATGCGTTACGCATGATCGACTAAAAGCGCTGTTTCGCTCGCTCTCGCTCGCAGCGCTATTGCTTTGATGCTTCTCATGAGCAGTAGATATTTACGGAAAACTTGACGTTCGCAAAAAACTTTGGGGTTTCGTTTAAAATCTAAACACTTTTACGTAAGCGTATACAACTGGTTTCTGTGGCGCGTTTGATACGTTTTTTCATATACATACGTGCTTATGGTTTCTCCGCTAGCATTTAAAAAGCGACCCCCGCATCGCTGTTACAGCACTTTCGTGTTTTCGAAAGACTCCCACAGGCGCCCGATATCACACTACATTTTAGAGCCATGCCCGGAGTCTGTGCATGTCTCCATAATATAATGTTAAGGATCCAATATCTCAGTAGGTCGTGTCTGGAGTTTAGTCATTCCAATAGAATTTAATTAAATGTTTACGTTTCGTGTGTACTGTACTGTGAATCATTGTCTCGTTTCTCATTGGAATCGAGATATTCATTAGAAATGGTCGATTCTAGCCGTAGATCTAAGAAAAAGACCCCTATATCAGTAATCAAAATCGACGCATTCCCTGATTAAGACAATTAGAAATGCCCGAAGCGCTTAATTAGATTATATACGCCCGTGTAAAAGTAGATGCAGCGTGATCGGTGCTCGACCTCGTGTCGCCTTACCCTTTATATATTACGATAGGAACGCGGCGCGCTAGAACAAACACACTTATCAACGCATTATTGTTGCGCAATTCCCGCCGCTAATAAATACACATACACGTGTTATCTCTCGCCGCGTTCGAGAACGTTCGCCGCCGGCCGCGTGGCGCTGCGTCCGCGCCGGATCGCACCCGCGCGGTACAAACGACGCCGACAGCTCCAGCCATCGTCGGCTCGTTTCGCACTCGGCCATTGCCGACCCCGTCGCGGCGTGCGCCGCTCGCAAATTGAGTTTTCGCCGCCGCGAAAGGCCACCGCCGCTCGCCGTGTCCAATTTATCGCGAGAGATCGATACGCGCGCCCGCTCGCCGACGCGCCTCGCACCGCACCGGCTCCGCGCCCGCTAGCCGGCGGCGGGCTCACCTGAGCCTAGTGTCGGGCCGCTGACGTCATCGCACGTGGCGCGCGGGACGTTTCGCGTCGCGTCGATGTGTGCGCGTATAAGTGTGCATGTGTGCGCGCGATTATATGGAATTCAGTGATTACGCCAGCTACTTACGTACGAGCCGGTGCGACCACCCGACCGGTAATAATAATAATTAGCCGCCTTCATTATTGTTATTCGTAGCGGCCGACGCTCGACAGCCGCGCCGTAGCAGACAGATAAAACGCGCCTCGCGACCGGACCGGACTCGCCGGCCGCGTCTCTATATAACTCTATACAACTACTGTCGCGATTATTATGTGAAAAAGGAAACGTTACCATTGTGCTTCGTTGTTATTGTGTGTGTGCGTGTGTGTGTACCTAACCGGCCGGTGGCCTCTTGTGTTGTGAATGGATTGTTCTGGCGAGCCCCGCGGGACTTATCAGGTGAGTCGTGTCGACTTTCCAAACGCAGCTCCCGTAGTAAACAAAGAGGCGGGAACATCGTGCTGCAACGCTGCTCCGTCGTCGGTACGGTGAACGTTAGAACCGTGGTAGCGGATTGTATTGAAGGGTATGAAAACATATTATAACAATGACCTTGTAGGCGGCAGCGAGCGATCACGTGTTCGCACCGGGTCGTGTTTATATTTCGATTAATCCGATTTTATGGTTAGCCAGTCGGTAAGGCGGTTGGGTTGCCCCGCGTGCAAATACTACAACACAAATATCTCGTTCGCTCGCTTTTGTTGTTGTTATAGCGATTCGATTAGATATTGTGTAATTTTTATGCGAATTGACGTCAACGTGAAATTATTACACGCCTCTTATAATATTATGAACGTGTGCGGTCGGTCGCCGTATGATGGGTGGAATGTTGTTTGATTTAACTTTTCCCGAGTGTCGCGAAAGTTGCGTGTTCGCGGCGCGCAAGTGTCTCTATTCACACTCGTGGAGCGGTTGTTTCGTTGGGTTTAAATATCGACCGTTTCGTTTACACACACATACACACACACACACACACACACAGACATATTGCACATACACCGGAATTCGCAATAAAATATTTAATCTCATTCACAGCATCTCCTCTCAAGAACGTTGTAAGTAAACAGTTAAAACAGTTAAAGATATCCTAACCTTTCGTGATATGATGTTAATGTTACGTAGGTATGTTGTGGTGAATGTAATTAAGAATTTTTGTTTATTGCTAATGTGTGTTGAAAGTTTTATTAAATAACAAAACGTCAGTTGATTCTAGAATTGCTTAAATGTTAATTCGAAATATTATTATCCTCTAACGGTGATCTCGATTGCAAAGTTTTCATTTAGATCGCGACTAGTATAAATAAAATTAACTGGTTTATAAATAAATTTAATTCACCTTAAATGCTTTTAATGATATTAAATATTCTCTGATATTTATATTAGCGAGTTAGAATTTCGTCATTTGAAAAATACATCCAACAACTGATCTTTTAAATCGTACAGAAACTCACTTATCGGTTTAGTTCTACTTCGTGGAACACGACCTCTTTGTTCAGACGTGCGGAATGAACGTGAAAATAAACGTTCATGTACTCGGCGGTAAAAGAGTTTTGTTCAAATCTACACAACATCCCGAGCAAACAGCGCCCACTGCCACTCTTATCGGTTGTCGACCTTTGTGGTTTATAATCCCTCGCTGAGAGAGAATCATCCGTTGCGTTCGCGTGCTATATCCTTCGCCTAGCGTTTGCCCGCGACTTCACGCGCGTTTAATTCGGATTAAAACAATTTTACCGTGAAAATTTCCTGCTATCTTTGGAATATCTATATTCGTATATACTACTACATTGTACTTATTGCCGTTAAGAAATTCTGAATTGCAACGCGTGCGAAACCGTGGGCAAATGCTAGTCATACATGTAAACCATTCTCTTGAATCGCTCTATCTATTTAAAAAAAAAACCGCATCAAAATCCGTTGCGTAGTTTTAAAGATCTACGCATACATAGGGACAGGAAGCGGAAGCGACTTTGTTTTATACTATGTAAAGATTTTTTTAAACATTTTTAGAGTCGGATGACGTCTTTTACAGAAACAAATCGTATTTTAGATTCTCGCCAACATTCATATTGCACGCCAGAGATAGAGGGTCTCATTATATTCGGAGGCGGATTCGGTACATTGTGTCGGCTTCAGTCCGCGATTCTATTAAGATTTGCGACCGGGGCGAATCCGGACTTCTCCTTTATCTAACAACGGCCTTTTCTTTCAAAAAATCTTTAGGATGTTGTCGAAAATAATTCATTCGTTGCGTGGTACAACGAAAGAAAGATAATTGTTGTGAATCTGGAAAATTTATATGTATCCAAATTTGAATCTTAAATTTTGCCAAAATGCAGATTAATTAAATTTAGTTTCAAAAATATTATGTCACTATTGGAAATTGCTGGCAACATTTTATTGCAAGATGTTTAAGATTATTGTTACAAAACCGGCAAAATTACATTCATCCAAATTTGAATCTTAACTGTATAGCCAAAATGTTATCCAGATTAATTAAATTTCGTTACCCAAATATTACGCACCGTTTGGAAATTACTGTCAACATTTTATTGTAAGATGTTTAATAAAGAAGAAATGAATAATGGAAGTAAACAGGAAAGGAAGAAATGGCCGTGTTTCAAGTACTTTAATATAACCCGGGTGATCTTTGTTGAGGAGTTTATTGGGAAAAATATTAAGAGCGTCCCGACCGATGAGCCTTGAACAGCCTGGGGCGAAGATGAGACTTTGATTGGACGGAGCTGATTCTAAGAAAAATGGAACGGATTTTTATTTAAATACTTCATATTATTTGTTTGGCATTTCCTTAGAAAATGTTAACGCGCGTGTATTGATAAAAACTTTGATATAAATATACAATATTGGGTACTAAACTGACTGTTTTGTGTCAATTTTAATATCTAACGTAATTTAATTCAATATACATATACCAATCTAACGAATGCATTTTAAAAATGTGTATGTCGGAAATGGTGAAATATGGGTTGATGTAATAAATCTTTTTTTTTTTGATAATCTGATTCCTTTCCAAAGCCGAATTTAATTAAACTGCACATGTCTAAATACGCCGGGTTCATATTCTCGCAATGTTTACGCTAATATTTCTCTTTCAAATGATTCGATAAAAGGAACATCAAAGCATTTTTTGAGCCGAAGTCGAGGAAAAATTAAACAAAATTGAACAGCCAACAATTTTCGTATCCTAATTCGCTTCAATCAAACACTTATCGATCAGGTTTCAAGGGAAAATGCTCGCCCGGCGACATTTTCAACGTAGACTCCTCAGCGGGTATGCCCCGAGACAGAACGTAAGTAGTTTGCCCCAAATATTACAGCGGGGTCGAACACTGGAGTACTCCATTGTTGGGGAGAAGTCGTTTTATATTTTAAAAGTATTCCAGAAGCGCACCATTAGTTGTACGAAGTTGTAGCGGCGCTGAATGGCGATGAAGATAATGCGTTTAAAGATTTCCCCACTGTTACAAATACAGTTTTCCAGTTAATGTAAATGACAATGTAAGTTAATGAAAATCCACCTCGATTTATTCAAATAAAAAAATATGTCATTGAGAAAATGACGTGCACAAATCGTGAACAATCTTTTGTTTCTTTTACAATATATTTCATTTTAATGATAGCGAAAAGAAGACAATCTTCGCCCAAACCTGATTCGCTATCCGCGCGCGATCCCCAAAAACCAAGTTAAGATTTATCAGTATGGCTTTCCATTGCCCCAAAAAGTCAATACATTACGTTCCGCTGATGGAAACGTCAGATAAAAATACGTTTAATGACATGTCACAACGCGCCGTGTCGTGTTTCAACTAGAATATTTTATGGGTCAAACACTGGCGGAGATTTATGGTGTTTAATGACCGTGAAAGAAGTTAATGTCTTTTGGAATTATATAACAATGGGTTTTTATAACGGTGCCACATGCGAATTAAATAAATTTACATAATGTATTGAATAATTTGCACAATCGCCCCAAAATACATAAAAGTTTCGTAGTACCGCGTGCAGCAAAGACCCTTTAGAAGTTTTTATTTTCTACGAGCTGTACCCAGCGCGCGTTGCTACACCATCAACTAAAATAAATTTCAAGGAAAAACAGTGGCGCCATCTGTCGTAAATTGTTCGTACCAGCTCAGAAGCCTTCGTGGGCTAATGCACAACAACTTTGCTAAAGATCAAATGCATAGTTTACGATTCTATACAGGACATACAGACAAACATTAAATTTTAATAAATTAAGATTGTTATTATTATAATTTTTTTTCACTATAATTTGTTGTTTTGCTTAATTGTTTTTTTGGTTCTTATTTTGTAAATGTAGTATTTCATGTTTTTCTGTTTGTATACTTATTATGTGCTGTCGTAAGACTACAAATAAAATGTTTTTTTTTTTTTCTTTTCTAAAATAGTGGTGCGGCATTTCAAATGGGTTATAGCCGTTTTATTGATATTCCTGAAGAACGCCCCCGAACTAGTGACCTGTGTTAAAACTTCGCGAGCATCCCCCCTACGCAGAAAATAAGTTACGCAATTGTTTTAGTCGACTTACAGTCGCCAATCTCGCCGGAGATCGATGCAAAGGATCAGGGAATTGCAACATTCTGAGCAAAGACACATACCATTTCAATTCGCTAAGCATATGACACTTTTTCAAAGAAAAATATTTTTATATCGTAACAATTAACACTGCGTACATTCAGATGCCGTCGGAATGTTGGGAAAAGTAGCGTATATGTTACCCTATAACTTCCTCTTTCATCCAGTGAAAGTTCCATTAAAATCGGTTCGGACAGACAGAAATTTAAAATTTCTAGTTTCCACGTGTAAATAACTAGAACAAACTAAACAAGTTCTTACCATCGTTAGCAAACTATACAAAAACTATGTTAATAAATTCGATTTAGTTATAATACTCGTATCACAGCCCACTTGGTTACACTGGTTAGTCAACAGCTTACGAATTCGCATAAAACTAATTACACAACTATTATCATTAAACAAAACGTTAATTTAGCTACGCATCTTCAACCGACTAAATTACTAAACAGTTGTTGTATTTAGAATATGAATTTAGGGATATATATGTAGTTACGATGTGTACGAGTTTTATTATTGATAACCTAAAATAAGTTAAGGAACCTATTGATTTTAATCGATTTGTATGTAACATTATCTTCAGAATATGACCAAAAAGTAAATACTTTAGAGCAACCTGTGTCAGTGTTCTTTTAAAACTACAGCTTAAGACTTCTCAAAGCAGGGGTAAAAAATGCTTTGTGAGGCAAGCGTGCTACGTCGTAGACCACCTCCTACGAAATATTAACTAAATGCTTGAATACTGAGATTAAAAGTAGGAGCAATATCTATCTATCTACATCTATCTTAATAATAGGCGATTTACAGCGATTGGAACCAGAAGCCCTAGAGACTTGAAATTTGGTAGGAATATTCCTTAAGGCGAGTAGAGGTCAGCTAAGAACGGATTTTACGAAATACCACCTGCAACGGGGGTTGCGGGGGTGTTCATTATAATTTATATAGCAAAGCAACGTATGCCAGGTCAGATAGTATCTATATAAGCAAATGTGAGCTCTATACTATATTATGTAATACAGAAATGAGGACTTTCGAGAAATTTCATAATAAACTTGCAATACATCAGTGTAATGGACATGGAATTGGGGAAACGTGACATCATTGCACTTAAATGTACATTAATCGTGTTCCTGTCTCGCCGCCACGTCGCAACCATCAAGATTTATTAATCCGGTATGTTCCGATTTAAACTAGACCGTTAAAGTACGTTCTAGATTGTTCTCGAAGCGTTTTTAAGAGTTCCATTGCTGCCATTTTAAGATTTTACATTATGTTACACGTTTTAATCAGAAAATTAATGTATCTTCAATAAGACAAATGGAAGTTCAAATATTACTCTAGACAATCTTGTTTAATCCGTTGTTTTTAAGTGTGTGTCATTTCTAGTCATGTGTTAGACTGTAGAATAAATATATTGCAATAGCACTAATATGTATGTGTAATATGTAAATGTCGTACGCACCTATTATTGGCTTTCATACCAGTAAATGTGTAGTCTTAAGATATGTCTAATGTCAATGTTTGTATGTATTGCTGTTGGTGTGTTTAAATAAATAAAAAAAATAAAAATATAAATTACTGTTACAATGTTTGTTCTTTAAATTGTTCATTCCGTTTCTGCGCTTTTTAATATCTGTGGTAACGGTGTTTTAAGGTCGGATTGTCAAGTCGCGCTCTACTCGACGTAACTCGATAACGCCCGGCATTCGCGGCCCCTATTTTATAGGCTTTTCGGCATCTCATTGTCAATTTATAGGATTCCTTTGCGTGCTGCGAAAGACGAATAAGTGGCAATAGAATTTATTGGGGCTGAGATGTTAATCTCGACATGAATGACTTATTTATTGAGCGCTATTGAGTTGTATTGGAAAATTCATCTATATCTATATACATATATATATGTATATAGGAGATTTACAGCGATATATTGACTCATCACGATATCTCTGGAACCAGAACACCTAGAGACTTGAAATT
>DWQT01001590.1:0-16268 GCA_018244895.1 Myscelus amystis hages
CGCGCGCGTTAATTCAATCATAAAAATCACATTAGAAATCTCACAAATAACAGTAATTCTCTGCCATATAATGGGTGTTATTATACAAACAAAAGTTCCTCTCTGATCACTCTGTCCATTAAAAAAAACCGCATCTAAATATGTTGCGTAGTTTGAAAGATCTACGCATACATAGGGACAGGAAGAAAAAGCGAAAAAGAAACTAAATTCATAACATTGGTTTAATGTATCATTTGAGGATTGAAATATGCGACATACAATTAATATCAAAGTTAAACAACAAAATGCTTATATTTGTATACAATCCGACAGTCGCCGCTGCGGCTACGGATACGGGTGTCGTACACGTTGGACGGCGACCCGGTGTTGGAGCAGGCGGAGGTGAACAACTTCCCGCCGGACCTGTTCAACTGACGGGGGGCGAAGCGCCCGCCCGCCGCCGCACTCCGCCCGCCGGCCGCGCGAGCCGACAGTACGGCGCGCCACCCGCCGCACCACACAACGGAACTGCATTCTCATTGTGACCATTCAAAACAACAGTGGATAGGCACTTTCTAATCAAGCGTACTCCATCTTCGATTCCACCTCGCTTACCATGAGGTGAGCTGGCAGTCAAACGGAAGCCTATTACGCTAAAAAGAAAATTTGGACAATTCCACACACGACTATCTGATTCCGAATTTAGCAACTGAATGCCTGTGTTACGGTAACCACACAGTTGATAAATCTACGATATAAAACCGAATAATACTATCTCATTACACTTGGACACAGAACGTACAGTCCGCTTCTCTAAACACACGAAAACAAGGTAAGAGGAACTCTAAAACGTGGTCAACGATAACTTGTGCCCAACACGATGTAATATAACCAGAAAATATAAAGAAATGGAAGTATTATGGGGCAAGAACAGGATAGTTACCGGTGCATGTGGAATGGAGAATCATGAATCACAAAATAACTGATTTATTGCGACATGTTGGCCTCGATAATATTGCAGATAAGCCACACACCGCTAGAGTGTGGACCAGAAATCACAGAAAATCCAAACTCATACCACAAGCAGTATAAGAGAATAGCAGATGGTGGATTTTGAGTGTATTGTTGAGACAATGGACCGGCTCTCCGTGTGGGGATCGAATAACCAACAATTTTGTTCAAACTTTATGTAATACATTGCTGAGTCAACAGTGTTTGTTGATTTTATGAAAGGGCAGCTATAATAGTATCAATTAAATAATGTATTGTTTTAAGAAATTGTTGATTTAAAGGGCAAGTCTTACATTACTCACAACTGCTAGTTGTGGCCTCAGTTTTGATCCAAGAAGAAATAAATAAAAAAAATGACACTGGAATACTTACTATATACCAATTGAAGCATGACCCGATATCAATATGTATTAGCGATTAATGTTTATGTGTCAATCATTGATGATTTTGATTGGCGAGAAGCAATCAAACAATTCACAAGTGGTTTAAATACAATAATGTGTGGATCTGTCTGTTAGGAGTTGGTGTGGCGAGTGGATGCTATCCGTTATTAATAACTTAGAGATTGGTCTAACATTCCACTTTTAGATAATTTTACTAAAAGACTTTAACCAATTTGAGTCTGAAAATGTTATTGCCCTCGCGTGACACCTGGGCTTAATGTAACGTTTCATTTAATAAAAAAAACCCAGTCATCTGGAACTTTTCTTGTAATGTTAACTGCTTATATATGTATTTTTGGAATAGTTTTTATTAGCTAACATCAAATTGCAATATGATTTGAAGTTGATGTAAGATTGTTTTTTTATTGATGCCTTTGATATGATACCGTGTCAGTTTTCACTATTAGCACTTATGTAGGATAATGAATAGGGATTATGATTTCTCACATTAAGTTTTAATGCATTTGTTTCACAGTTTTCGCAATGTGTAATTATTTTGTTCGCGTTGTATGAATAAGGGATAATCTCTGTACGAGTTGAATGTTGTTACAATTGTACGCGGCCGAGGTGCCACGCGTTGGGTTGATTTTAAAATTTAACACGACTGTCGTGTCCTGTTGTATATAATGAGATTGTGAGATTGTAACATACAATGTATAAAGAGAGATCAATGATGGAAATTATGTGGAAATTGTACTTAAATAGGTTATTGAATAATAATAATAATAAAAAAAAAAATATCACTATGATATGTTTGTTTACTTGTGATAACATTATGATTACGATATAATTGTCATGTATGTAAAAATGTAGTCTAAAAAGTCGATAATTTACATTGTTTTTATTTATTTTAATCATAGCCTGTATCCAAATTATCATTCAATGGAAAAATAACTTTCAAAAGATTCCCCATGCATTTTTGTATCCGGTGGATGAGATTTTGAACTGGCTTTTTTTTAACCCTTCCTCGAAGTAAGTTTTGTTCCTTCGTCTGCTTTACACTCTGACTATGTAAATAACTATGACGTGCATACATATAAATCTTTTTTAAATAGTAGGTTAGTTATTATGCTAATTTTATCTCCCATCACAACATTATTTTTGGGATGTGTTAACACTTAAGCACTTTATTATTATCATTGCTATGTTATTTACGTCCTATTTATGTTTTCCTGTCTCCACCCGACAACGCGGCTCGTTACTGTGATTATGAACTAGTAATATGCAAGGGAAAAGGTGAGAATATTTGTCGATAAGTTCAGATTGCAGTACAGGGCGGCGCGTGGCGGTGAGAGATGGAACACCTTAGTCACACGTTACGGAATTCTAGTGTAATGTATCATATTATGTACAGATCCCGCGCCGATCGCACTCCTTCATTCATATAAAAGAGCTTGGCAAACACGGATATACCGCAACCTGGTGCTTGTTTCATTATTATAGTGTCTGATGGAATAGAAAGCCCTCCACGACGTGAGATGTTATGATTTTATGTATAACTAATGCTATGTGAAAGATGTACATAATGATGATTTTTATGTAAATTGGTTAATAAATATTTCAGAATGTTTATATAATCACATTTTGTTTTTTTTTTATTATATGGCCATCCTATACTTTTGAAGGGTTTCTAGTAGTATGAGATTTTCATGAAGTAAATGTTATATTTTCTACTGCTACTGTT
Source organism: Myscelus amystis hages (assembly GCA_018244895.1). Lineage (NCBI taxonomy): Eukaryota > Metazoa > Arthropoda > Insecta > Lepidoptera > Hesperiidae > Myscelus > Myscelus amystis. Next base: position 3,118 of record DWQT01001590.1, read on the forward strand.
ACAAAAGGATAATTTAAAAAATATCGACGTCATCGTTTGACAATTTCTATTAAATAACATGTTGTCTTAAATAACAATAGTTCATGGTTTAACCTCTCAGCCGACTGGTGATATATTAATCACCATGACTCTTTCATTGTGACATTGTACAAAAATTGCCATGGGTCAGCTGGCAACTACTTAACTTGGAAGGTGTAAATTCATAAGTAAGGTGTAATACCGGTGTTCACTGATGCCTCTAAATTATCTTTTAAATGCCCTTCTCAGACATCTGTGTTCTCAGGTGAAGCTGTTGCCTTATATGAAGCACTTTTATTCGCTGATTCTCATAATTTCTCTAAAACATTAATTTTTACAAACTAGTTGTCTACGAAAAAGCTGTGCTAAATTTAGTATAACAACTCCTGTAAAACTCGGATGCAATTCCAAGTTAGATTGTTTCCTATCGGGAAGTACTATTTTCTATCCAATGATACCAAATACAGGTGGAGTTCTGTATAGTTTTGGAGAAAATTCAAAATTCTGTAAAATTCTATTAATCAATGTTGGGTTGAACACTAGCTATTCTCGATAGCTGATAAAATGGCATATTCAACCACACCAAAGCCATATGGAATATAGATATTAGCATATATCGCCAACTCAAGACATACATTAATAATTCTCGGTCACTTTTAGACAGGTAGTTGATAAATTGATGAAATTAGTTCCTAGCAAAGACAATGTAACAATTTGTGTTTCTTTTAATTACATACAAAATGTATTTACATCTAAACAGACAATCAGACAGACATTACAATCATAGAAATAGATAATTAACATATTAAAAATCGCTAGATAGGTAATAATGAATTATCACACTCATAGCAGTAGTTGTTAAGATTTGAACTGTTTATTCTATCATCGGTGTAGCCGCTGCCTTTCCGCTGACACTGTTGAAAAGTCTATCCTTGATCATTTGCGCCATGAGACCATGGATCACTTCAATGGTTGTCTTGCAGGCGTCCTTCGTGGCCTTTCCAAGTTTGTCTTCTGTGCGTTTTTCGTGAGGATCATTACCGGGCACCAAGAACCCACCGCGACCTGTAGATAATACTCATTGAACTTCCAGAAGGGACATCAAAGGTGCTTGGTATACCAATCATTATAGAGATATAACTATTGTTTACAGGATGGTAATATTTGAAAATACTGGACTGACTTACTACTTACGTTTTTACTAATAGATATAAACTTTATTCCTGATTAATATTTATCAACTTTTTATCAACTTAGTCTATACTCTTTTCTATATTCTATAAGAACCACAAATAATTCTGAGATATGCAATGCTAAAAATAGTACTCATCAATGCTAAAAACTCGTCATGCTATGCTAAAAATAGGTTAAACTGTGGGGAAACCCGCTATCTTTAAATATCTAGACAACCGACACATCCTCTACACAACCGACATAAAACCTATACACTCTCATCAAGTATTCTTCTGTGTCTAAGTCCCTCGGTACTCATACCATTATATTGGTTTATAGAACTGAGGAAGTTACACATGTCTTCTTACCCAAGCAAACCTCGCTCTGTTCCAACTTGTCGGAGAGATCAAAGATCTGTCCAGTGGTGTAATCGGCGTTTGTGATCAAACTGGAGCTACTGAGGGTGTTCACCCAATACTTGTTCCACAGTGAATCGAGCAGCCGCCTGTCCATGGACGATTTGAAGTACGACACCTCCAACGAGTAATATTGCTTGCAGTGGACGCCAAAATCTTCAATCTTGTTCAATGGAATGGTTTGGTATTCGGAGGGTTCCTCGTTCGCTGGCTTATAGCCCTGGAATAGCATTTCATTAAAAATCCCAATTTTTAATACAATAAGGAACTAATGTCAATGTCTCATAAGCAATGTGTTGGATAAAGTTTTAGACCACAAATGTTTTTTGATTCTTTTATGGCACTTCCAAACCGGCTTGCGATCGATGTAAGAGAATGTCAGATCAGTAAAATCAGATACTTTGTTATCCTCGTGTTTTCTTTGCCAACACACTGGTGTAACAATAACAAAACTATTGATTATAAAGCAATTTATTGTTCTATAATAAAAAAAGGATTTAATAAATAAAACTTCTACCCACCTTAGGATACGTGCGGAACGCTCCGAGGCACACTTTGCCGGCGGAGATAGTTCTGACCGGATCAATAACAATCGCAACAAATGGCTCCTGGAAATTCTGATTCAGCATCTGCGTGGACACGTCAATACCGGACAGCCAGCAACCGTAGCCGGGGTGGCTGTGGTACCAACCAATTGCGTTCTCGTGTCTACCTACCTGAACAAAAGAGTTTACTATTTAATAAAAAATGAGACTATTCAGAACAACACAGAGAAATTAGAGAGTCAAAAACCAAACAGACCAATCTATTGTATAAACTGATTTAAATAGAAATTAGTGTAAAATACTTACTAATTTGGCGTTTTCTATATAAGCAGTCATGTACTCGTAGGCCTGCGCCTGAGCATTCACCCTGGTCTCCGTTCCCTCCACCGGCAGAGCAAATGAATCCATCACAATCATTGTGTTTGCATCCACTTTGCCTGCAATGAGAGGTCAAGGGTTTGAGTGCATACAGTCCATGCAAAATAGGAGTTAACTGTACTGAACATAAGTCACCAATAATATATTGAGGGAGTAACACTAACAAGTAACATTCGAAAATTTCACTAAATTGAATAGGAATTCTGTTAAACAGAATTCTGACACTTATATTTACAAAATTATGATAGTACAGCCATCTTTATATAGATGAAAGTAGATTAGTCAGAATAATTGGTATAAAAGCCATTGAGGTAATAGATATTTGTAAAAAAGCAATTTCTGTGTGTATTGTTAAAGAAAGTTAACTCCTACATGTGTTAATATATTTCAAATGTTTATATAGATAACCAAAATATTGGCGACCCAGATGTAGCATATTTTTTTAAATAGTTGGATTCACTTACCTAACAGTAGCCCCATAACTTCCAGAGTACCTCCAGATCTGGCATGCATAACCATCTTCAAGAGAGCCAAGGCTGATATTTTAATGTCTTTAAAGAAATGTGGGCTAAAATAGAAATAAGACAATTTTTTAAATTACAAAAACTAAACTCCTGATTAACATCCCAATATCAATGGTAATTTACATATCATTATGTATTTATATTGATTTATGATATTGCGAGACAATTGAAGTGGCGAGTATGGGAACACTAAAATTAAAACAAAAATATATTTTCTAAATTAGTATCATATATGGGTATGAATGAGACATACTCTTTTTCCCAGGGTTTCGCAGCAAGGATGTCCTGTTGTTGTTTTTTGTCGTATCGGTAAATCTCATCAACACTTGCCACTGTTTCCATGTTATTGGACATCACCCACGTTTTCTGCGCTACGGTTGATTGCGAATCCGCACTTGTCGACGCCATCGTAATAGTAAATGTAAATTCTAATCCAAAATAACTTAATAACCGACACCGTTCACCAAGTTCGCTTGAGCAAAGAATAGACACAATCCATCGGCTATTCAATTTGACAGCTGGCAAATTTTCAATTTTTCAATAAGACATCAACAGTATTTTTTTGCTTGCCAATTTGGATTCGATGGTTTCGAACACATGTACAGACCAATAATACCTTTATTATCAGTTAATTTTTTTTGTATCTAAAAGATACTTAACAGGGATTCTATTTGCTGTTTACTTAGTAATAGGGAAATATTTATGTCAATTAGTCGAATTAGTTGAATTTTCTAAAATAATTTATTTTTCCTTTTGACAGCAGTTTTGTAAAGTCTCATTAGGAATGAAACTAATGAAAATTATTAGCTTGTATAATTATTCTGAGTGGGTCTTCGATACATTCAGTCCTAGAGGCATAATGACCATGAATGACATATATTTAACACCACAAGGTGCTTGCCATCAGGTGGCCATGTACAGTATTTAATTATTGGTATTTTAATGAAAAACTTGAAAATAATCATAATCATAATAATAAACAATTCATAATCTTATACATATATAAATATGTACATAATATGTACATACATAACCATCACGCCAGGTCCAAATAATAATACAATGAAATATAAGATCGACATAAACTAAACTAAGTAGTGAAGTAAAGTACGATAAAAGGATATGAAAAATTAAGAAGCAATTCAATGTATTACTCATTAGGAATCTAAACAAACAAGGAAAACTAGATTGCACAACAAATTGCGTCAGAAAATCATGTGTTATAATTTTCATATCTATCTCTTTCTAATAATCAATTCGTGCTATCGTCTCCGCCCACTTCAAAGCCGCCAACCAATCAAAAAGCAGCACGTACGAGTTTACGATCGAGAAACATCAACCACCACTTACTAGGTTTCCCAAGCTTGAGTATGTACGACGCAAATATATTTTGTAGACGGGCAAAAATTAGTAGAGATATTGTGTAAGAAATAAACACACGGTAGATAAGTAAAAGAGTATGCGATCGTTAAGACTTTGAGCTTTCAATGAGAGCAAAATCCGGTGTGTTAGTGTCATATTGTTTGATAAAATAAGCGAAATGAGTGCGCCGATTATCATCACCGTGCCTAACTACCTGGTGGACGATGCGGAGTCCACGGTCGTGGACCTGGCCTCGCCTCAGCCCTCCAGGAAACGGAGGCTCGACCATCTCACATGGGAGGAGAAGATGCAAAGAAAGTGAGTCATTCATTGTGTGCGTGTCATCTCGAAACATTCTAGAAATAACGGAGTTCAATTTACATTGGTCGTTCGAACAATAGCAATAACGTCAACTGTTGCATGAGCCTTGAATGTCGGAGATTATACTGACGAAATGTGTTGTTTTGAGGTTATAGAACTAATTCTGTATTCGATTCGTACAAGAATAATAAACCCAATATTTAATTCTAATGTTTTTACATATCTGAGCAACTACCGGCTGGCAGTTTTATCGTTTTTTTTGTTATTACACCATAACAATGTAACTATCCTTAAAACCGGAAGTTTTGGCTATTCACTGCATACCATAATAATATAAGAGCCTAATTATTTATTTTCAACTTACTCTCTATTCGCAAAGCATGACATCACTGCATACCAATAGATGGTACCTGTCTGTATAATTTAGAAGGGATTTTGTATAACATTTATTGTATTTCAGGAAGCTAAAGAATCGCGTAGCTGCTCAGACATCCCGGGACCGGAAGAAGGCGAAGATGGATGACATGGAGGCCCGGATCAAGCATTTTATGGACATGAACGAGCGGCTGCTGAGTGAAGTGGAAAGTCTCAAGGCTCTGAACCAGAGGCTGTTAAGCGAGAACGCAGAGCTACGTAGCGAGGCGGCGGCGCGGACCGTCGCGGAGGCCCCGGGACCGGCAGCGTCTCAACCTCGGCAGAAGGAGGGGCCTCCGCCGGCGATCCCCGCGGCGCGTCTGCTGCTAGCCCTGTGCCTCCTCTCGCAGACCTCCTCTCGCACCTCGAGTCCCAAGACTGTCTCGACACCACCTTACTCGACGAGCTTGCAGAGTCACTCCTCAAAGAGATTGGTTCAAATGCTGCAGGAGCGCTTGAAGATGTGAGTTGAGCTTAATATTAGTAACAAGTGTTTAAAATAACACCTGAGAATATTTCTTGTAATACTACAAATGATTACATCACATCACAAAACTTCCTAAAGATCATGACTACACTTCTAAACAAACTTTACCAAAATATTTTTGGAAACTAACAGGTTACTCTAAATATAATTTTAATTGTATTCATAGTGTGAATTTTTCTACTGCTAAAGGTGTTATTGAAATAATTGTGAGAAAATCTGTTTCTCATAGAATTTTTCACAATATTCTCATAGATGTTTACAGTCCATCAACCTTCGTGAGGTTTGGCATTGAATATTAAGTTTTATTTGATGATTATAAACAATATTATTATTACAGGTCCCAGTCGGGAGCACTACAGAATGCCCTAAAGCAAGTGAAGTGGTGGGGACCCCAGCAGAGCACCTGGAACCCAGTGAAGGTGCAGTCGTAGCCCAGACGGAAATTGACATGAAGCATGATGTGGACAGGATACTGGCCCAACACTCTTATGCCCATCCCTACCCTAGCATAATCGTGACAGAGCCTCAAGACACAGTACAAATTAAAGAAGAGAACGGTGATCGAGGAGACTTATTCTACGCCAGCTTCGAAGACGAGAATGACTGCATCACAATCGAAGTGCCCTGCGATGAGCACGTGGAAGAGGTCGCTCCGATTAAAGTGGAAACAGAGACAAACTATACGGCGGACACTATTGAATTAAACTTGGAATGCGATATGAAGTTGTTGTCGCCGCTGAGTTTGTCCGCGAACTCAGCGGAGGAGAACCTGTTTGGAGCGTCCCCGGCCCGCACGAGCCTCAGCTCGGACCTCGGCTACGAGTCTCTGGCGTCGCCGCTCAGTGAACCGGAATCAATGGACTTGTCGGACTTTTGGTGCGAATCATTCTCAGAACTGTTCCCCGGCTTAGCATAGGGGGAGCCACCTCTGTGCATTTTTCTCACCAAAGACTGATTAGTTTTTATTTGCGTGTTTCTTTTTAATGTTTATTGTTAATTTAATTAAAGACAAATTCTATTATAATATATTGATTTAAGTGATGAGTTAACATTATTGTATTATGTTAATTGTTAGCATAGGGATGTTGATAAGTGTCTAAAATATACAGTGTTCTGTGAAAATGCTTGTTTTTCTTTTTAAATACCTAATGTAGTATTATTTTAATGACCTTTACATAAAAATGCAACAGGAATATGATTACTACTTTATAGCTTGCAACCGCAGGTATTTAATAAATATGTTTAATATCAGCCCAATTGAAAACATTACTTCACAACACTGGTACAATAGTCTCATTTAAAGTCATCATTAACAAAAAAGCAAATTCCAGTCAGTCCATGGAGATAACTGTGATAAATATTGTAAATTTATATAATATTTAAGTATAAAACAAGTTATCCAACAAAATAAATGCAAAGGTCGTAATGGTGGCAAGCTACACAGTACCTTTTCGAAAGTAGAACATGAATTCGTAACCAATCCAGGAAATAATTTTAAAGAAATAATCGGAGTAAAAGATAGCGCTGATGCTGTTTAATGTGTAAATAATAGTTAACAGCAATAAGTTCTGTAATACTCTGCATCGTGTGTATTTTCTTTCCTCTTATATTTGCTTAGTTGTTACTTTCAAGGACCATGAATCATTTCTTTATACTATCAGGATAATATCATTAGTATTGCCATGTTTATTTCTCACGCCTGCACCACCGTTTCCGGAAAGTTCCAACTATTAGCTTATCGGAGTTGGAAAAAGGCCTGTTGATAACATTTTTACGAGTCATTCTTGTGGTAACCCCGTTATGGATATGGATTTTAACTACATTGATTAGCTAACGTTGCCTGTTCAATTAAGTCCCCATATAATACCTTCCTAGCTATTGTAGCTTATTTACTTTGTTTCTGGTATTTTAAAATTCAATCTAAAACTGTTTTTTAAATTATCCTCACTGTAATTTATGTTTCAATTAATCCTTAAATAATACTAGTAGTAGTAGGCTATGTACTAAACATGTTTTTTGAATTAATTTTCGTACAGTAGAAGACAGTTTTCGAATTCTATGAGAGTTTAGAAAATTGAAGGTTGCGAATTTATAACTGCTTATTTAACAATTTGTGAACATTCAAAATAGTTAAATGAGTAAATTTCCTTTCAGAGCAGATGAACGGAGGTAATATATAGCTTGTTTAAATAATTAATTCCATCAGCTGCATGTGTTCATCTATGTATACAAATGACGTTTTAATTCTTATCGACCACAAATTGTTACTGGCTGGAACCTATCGAGATTTTGTGATTATATTATTCATAGCTCGTTATCAATAATTCCGCTGACCTTGTACTTATTGGAAGACATATGGATACGTAACGTACATGTTTGTTAGCTAATTATAATTGTTTGTAAACTCAATTTATCTGTTATCACAGATAACGAAATATTACAGTTTATCAATTATTATCTGTTAATTAGAAAAACTAACGACCAAGTCCGCTACAGATTGCATCAGCTACAAGGGCTAATATCATCAAACCCTATTGAATATACAAATCACGAGCGTTCATGGCATATCGCGTTTAATAAGCACTTCCCCGTTCCAATCAAGTAATAATTGTTCCAAATATGATATTTGTTGATAAGACTTTGTTTATTTTTGAAAGTATTAAGATAAAAAAGACCTAACTACATACTACTACGAAATTATCGCCCAGAGGAGTTTGTTTTAAACGTGATAACGTGACAAAGAAATGAAAATACATACATTGTTCTTCAAAAAAACATGAAATATATTTGTTAAAATATGACAGATTCAATAAAATCGCTCTTATAATACATACATCAATACCACCGAGTGTCAACCCGCGGTTAATATAACCAATCCACATCATCACGATACCGGGCCATCAGCGTCATTGTAATCGGGCAGTCGCTCAGCGTACATACAGGCAATAAAAGGCAAATTACAAATTTTTTAAAATAAAAAATTGGTGATTGCCATAATTCATTTAATGACTAACATTTTAAAACATCATATTTGTAAAAGAAAAGAAGCGTAAATCGATTCAGTATTTTTATTGTATTTATCATTTAATTTTATACAACGGTTGAATAGCTTGAGCCTTTTGTTTTAGTTTCAAATTAGTACAGATAATAAAATTCTATCAAACTAATCTATCTGTTGACAGATACCATAAATATTTTTTTGTATCTGTGGTAGTATTTATTATATACATAGTCGATATACATATAAAATGTTAGCAACGTCATACCAGATTGTTCTAGAACAATCGAACAGGTAAATCAGCGACCACCGTAACTGCTTCATCCAACGTTTGGCACACACCCGCGGAAGATGACGCGATTGAGAAATTAAATGTTACACGTAAATACAATAAAACTGTACAACTCGTTACGCTAATGGAAGATTAATTGAACTTAACACATAATTGAGTCGAATATACTTTTGTCACGGGAAACTTTTTGTAGTTAATAAACAATAAATAGATTATTTAAATAGACGGAATAATTGTTTATCGGGCGGTGGAAGGAAGAATATCAATGAATTAATGTTCATTATGAACTTATCACATAATTGGTTGGTATTAAAAAAAAAATCAGTTAAATGAAAAAATAAATTGTGTTGCACACTACAAAAACTAGCGCGTGACAGTTAAATAATAATCAATAAAATTGCCATATAAATAAATGATAAACGAAGCTTACAAAATAAAAATGCAAATACAACGAAAAAAAAACTAAATCAAGAATCGTGAGCACCGAGCCAATCATTCATAATCATAATAATAATATGTATATCATTTTCGATTCTTAAACATAATTTGTTATTTCCAAAATTCCTAGCACATCTTACAATCCTAGCGTAATAGTCTCATTACATACATATTTTTTTCTCGTCAACGTCTTTGACATTTTCGACCAAATTGCACTTCTCACAGTATAATTTATACGAAGAAACATTTCTATGTTAATTTTTAGATTCTTTTTCTATTTAGTACAAATACTCTATTTAGCATCACATGTAATGTTAAGTCACAGATATCTAGACCTATGTGTACCTATACATAAACATTACGTAGACAACTAGACAGACACACGAGACATACATATTTATAGCTAATATTTAAGCTTTCTTGACACAGTAATGGAAGTAGTAAAGAAAATATTACAAAAAAAGCAAAAGTATTTAAGACTCTCTTGTCATACATTACATCTCAATTACACATTTGCTATAGAAAGACCAAACATTTGGTAATTTATAATCTGTGGAGTCTGTATCCTAGACAAGCCGTTAATTTTGCATCCGGAGAGCAGACAGATCGATATATAGAAAAATATAAGAAGAAAACTTCGAGTACAAGAGTTGTGGCCGATTGGAGAATATAAAAATTTAACCTCAAAATCAACTCTCCTTCGAATAAACCATTCGTATAATGTTATATGATTTTGTCATAATTGTTTCCATCAATATGTTAGTTCGGGAGCTGTATCATCTTAATCCATACTACATTTATATAATGTACTATTAAATACTTAAATACCGAATAAATATACAATGAAATCTGATCTGGACTTAGATTACATAATGTTACATTCATATAATTTTATAATTCTAAATATTAAATATATTCTTAGCTTTCTCTATCATCGACTTAAGGAAACAGATTGTTAATTAATATTTTTTTCATTGAATAATTTGTAAATAATTGTTAAAGATACGCTCATTTAATTTCAACGATGGTTTGATTACTTAAGCAAAAGACATTAACTGCGCAACTTATACGGCGGTTGAAATTCAATTTTCTTTAAAAAGAATCAAATAATTTGTGATGTGATTCATTGTAAATATTTTCAGAACTATACATCAATCTTTCACCGAATTGATTCTTACTGAATGTCGCTTTTCACTGTGTTGAGCTGTTGTAATATATGAGCTCATGCTTTTAAAAACGTTTGGAATATGACAAAGATACATTAGATATATTATTATATATCTTTGTACGTAACAACATGTAGAGTGTAGTTGCACATAGCGACATATAAACTGTGGTTCTACATAATAAGATGTAGAGTCAAGTTGTATATGACATGTTGAGTTAGGTGTAGAAAACGCCGCGTTTTGGCGACAGCGCCATCTATCGGTGAGCAGCGGCGAAGAGTTAAGTCTAGTTTCAACGCCACGTATATACCCGGCTTTATACATGGACGCGGGACGCTGTTACAGCGCCATCTATCGATGAACGGCGGCGAGGAGCTAAAGGTATAGTTTCAACGCCATGTATATGACCGGCTTTGTACACGGCCGCGGGGCGCTGCGTTTTCGGTTACAGCGCCATCTACCGGCGGCGGGCGGCGGCGGCGGGCGGCTAGCCGAAGAGCTTGTCGAAGCAGGCGTGGCAGTAGGGCTTGTCGTTCTGCTCCTTGAAGGTGCCCTTGTTGAGCTGGCGCAGGCAGAAGGCGCACACGAAGTGCTCCGGGTGGAACTTGCGGAACATGGCCGTGATGCAGCGGCCGGCCACGGGCTTGTGGCAGCCGGCGCACAGCGAGCCGCGCCGCCCGTGGTAGTGCGTCTCGCAGTACGGCGCGCCCTCGTGCTCGAAGAACGAGCCGCCGTGGAACGGCGAGCGGCACTCCTGCACGCCACACGACAATAACGATCTTAATATAGTACATTTAAAGACGTTTATTTGGTACGCTTAAAGGTGATCATTATTATTATACCATCACGCCAGGTCCCCGACGGGGCAGACAGAGAGCACCGTGTGCCAAATGTCTGCTCCCACATTCATCACTCGAATTCAATGATGTAACAGAATTATTAGTTCAATCCGTATTTTACGTTTTGCAGCGCAGAAATGTAGGGAGTGCACTTATAATCAAAATAATGACATATCATTAACTTATATTTGAACAGGACATTCAAAATACACATACATGTTATAGTTTTCAAATAGTGATAGCCTAAGGCCTCACATGCACTTATGTTAGTTGTTACAATCGTTTTATAATATAGTGTAATAAGTTAGAGTATGTTATAGATATATACTTCCTCCGGCCGGTCTGGTCTCGGCCGCTAAGACTTAAAATCCCTTTCACTAAAATAGGAAAACCGTGCCAAGCAGTGAACCAATAAAAAAAGCAAAAAATATAAACAAGTTACACATAATATGTGATGATTAAAACATTTGGGCATTCTTTGCTCGTCGCCTGCACCGGAACCGGCGTGGTGGTATACTAATGATAATGATATTGTAAGCAAACGCAAATTTGAATTTGGAAGGCGGATTAAAATAATTTCAATAGGAATTAAGGCAAATCATTTGAACATAACGTGTAACAGTAGGAAATTAAAATTGTGGTAAAAGGTCAACTATTGAACTGTCTACGCCCTTCATATAAACCTCTTTTCCTATCATTTCAGAATTTTTAGTTTAATACTAATAATAGCACTTGCAAGATGCAAAAAAATACTTCATATTTAAAGTACTGTTGAAGTTCCATGCAATAACAATTGCAGCAATGTAAAGGATTTTGACAATTTCTTTAATCCTCTTTGCTATATTGAGAATTTCTCTTGAACTAGAGCACTTTTAGCTTGCAGGATTGCTGGCTAGTCGCCGCTCACAAAGATACGAATATAAAAAAAATCTAAACTTGTCTTTCGCGTAAATGGATACTTAAAAGCTATTTTCTGTTACGACATCTTCTCCTACGCCTAATTGTTTAGGTACGACAGCGTTGATATATTAACGGAATGATTTAGTGCCCTGTTAATTTTTTCTACAGAGAACTGGCAACACTCCACGAAACCGTTTCCCGTTCACAAAAAAAAAATATATAATTCGCCGTCAAGAATATTGTGTCACCGTGGAGGGGTTTGATAATTTTCATGAATTGCTCAAAAGGAAAGCGTCTACATCTCAGTATCTGTAAAAAACGACTATCATTAAGATACACGGGTTCTCGTAATTTATAGCAACTACAGTACAGAGAAAATATTGGTATTATTTTTGTTTCCGTAAAAATCTTGGATAACGAGAAGCGCTGTTGCATTTCGGCGTCGTGGTGAGCCAAGAGAGAAACAACCCGGCGTCGGCCGCGGGAGCCGGGGCGGCAGCGCGCGCGTGACGTCACGGCCCTATATTTAGCGGCGCGCGGCACTTGACCCCGTTTACGAGCGTGTCGCGTTTTTCATCGCGTCCTTCGTAACAATGCATCGATAAGAGTTCACTGCCGCGGGGCGCGCGACCTCGCCGCGCCCCGCGGGCGCCCGCACGCACGCACGCACGCGCACGCACGCGTGCGGGCACACGTGCGTGCGGGCGCACGCTCGAGCGCCGTTCGACTCAATTTGTGTTTTGGTTTGTTTTGTTGTTTTTTTGTTTATTTATTTATTTTTCTCTTTATTTTTTTGTTTATTTTTTTTTTCGCTCTTTATTTGTATAAACCTTATAATTACAGTAGCGTTTTACAAAAATATATTACATAGATTAGATTC
>DWQT01001591.1:0-16261 GCA_018244895.1 Myscelus amystis hages
TGCATACATAGATTCGGATATATGGATACGGAATATTATATGTTGCATACATAGTCAAGTTTCCGAAACGCTTTGAGCAGTAGTGACAAGATGATTTTGTCTTTAGCGCAAAAATGTCTTCGTAAGTTATTTACGCATTCCTTTCACCATTTTTGCAAGCTTTAAGCAGTTTGAACAATCTACTCGGCTACGAGCCATGTATATAGAGCTGTCTCCACAAGTATTGAAAGGAGAGTCCTCTGTGTATTTTCTCTTTTTGGCTCGAATTTGCACATCCCATCCCGTCCCAGCCCATCCTGTCTAGTTTAATAGACATAGTGAAACTATACACCTATCACAGTTTTAACTGAACATAGAGAGATATTCGTGCCAAAAGTAGAGCATTCGATTTCAAATCTCATCAGTCCACGAGATATCTATTAATTATGTAAGTAGTGGAAAATTGATATTAACATACATTTGCTTACTGAAAAAAGTGTAAAAATTCGTTACTAGAAATCATTTTTTAATTTAAAAGTAATAACTTCCTTGCTCGATTAGTTCAAGTTGTCTTTTCCTAAAATTTCCTCTAAACAGTTTACATATAAGTATTATATAATACATACATGTCTGTTTATCAGTTGTCCGATTCCTTAACACGGGTATTTAATTGCATTATTGTAAATCACAGAGCTGAATGTAAAATTGTATTAGTATAATAAATATTATGAAGTGGTGTCCACTTACATACATATATGAATCCTTGCAAAATAATTTTTAGCGGCGATATTCATGTTATGTTAAATAGAAAGTAATATTCCAACTGAATATTTGGGTATCTGGGAAAATAGGATTGTATGGAATTTATATCGAGGGCAGGCACCCGATTCTAAATTAGATCTAGACTGCAGCACAGTTTTGTGAATGCAATGTTTCAATGTGGGAATTGCCGTCAAAGTGGCGAAGAATTCGATTGAATTTACACTTCCTTTTATTGTATAGACATTGCTATATGCATGAGCCATTGTACTTGTATGTCTTCTTCAAATTGATTTCGCCAAATGGATTTGTGACGACAGTATGTGCAAGTGTACAGGGCTCACAAAAACTGATTTGAACTGAATATGTAGCATATCTTTTAAATGCACCTAACAAACGATCCACGGCCGATGTTGTGTAAATATCAGCTGGTCGTACATACATAATGTTCGTAACACGAGAGTAAGTAGACGTTACGATCGTGCCACCTTTTAATAACATTGTATTTAATATTTGATTCGTAGCAGTGATTTCATCTTATAAATGTATTTAAATCATAACATAAAGTATTCTAGTAGACTGTATGTTAACAGTTCCTTAAAGTTTTCTATACTTTGAATCTTATTAAACACATTATCTTTATTAACTCGACAACATTCAATCTTCTATTAAACGATACAAACTCAGTCATTTTGATGAAACATCAATAGGCTCTCGGAGAAATAATTTCGAGGTCGTAATATCATTTGAATTTGTTTTACAAATCGAAGTCATCGTGAAAGTTGGCAATGTCTTCATAAAGTCAAATAAAACTTTCTTCAATTCTTAATCGTTCACCGGTAGGTACCAACTTTCGAGTTGGACATAAAATATTTCATCTTAGAGGCAACAAAGCGTAGCAGGTAAAGGAAATTTCCATAATATTATGTAACCAGAGGCCGGTCAGCATTTGTACCCTAATATGAGTCGACTATTAATAATCCTTGTGTGTGCCTGTATCGCCTACGTCTCGACTGATTCAGCCAGCCCCTTCAACCCACCAAATAGGTCTGTTATTGATCACCACTTTTGTCGTCTAGCTATTTTCCTTAATGGACTCCACGCACAATATTTCGAGACATCATTGTTTTTGTTCCAAATTATTAATGATATCTAATGATGTGACCACTTAGTGATGAGCGTTTATCTATTTAGTGTAGTTTATCTACAATAACTTTATGTAACAATATCTATCTGTAATCCAGTGTATCACAAATCACGTAGGAATATTATTTATTTATTAAATCGATTACTCGACATTGTATAAGAATCAAGATAGTTGGAGAAAATAATATATTACACACTATGTACAATAAATAATAGCTTTCATTTTGATATAACCATTACGTATGTATTATTATTATAACATATGCCAGTACCTTGCTTAATTATAATTTTCACAAGTTTATGTAGCTATACGTATGTGTGGACTGTGAAAATATTACGTGAAGCCGCTTCGCCGCAGGGTGATTACGCAATGCTGCTGTTAGATAAAATTGGTGAAATACAAACTTCACAAAAATTAAATAATTCGGTATCTGTTACCTGTGTAGCTTATTTTGTAAAAATGATTCAGTGGCCATCTTGTCTTCTTTATTTCGAGAGCCAACACTATACATTGTGATTGAAACGGCGCCCGTCTGAATTTCGTTGTGGAGCAGGGCGTGCTTATTACGGACGAAGTAAGTTCAATCTCTTTTATCGCAGCATTATAGCGGGGAGAGTTGAACGCCGCCTCGTATCCCAGCAGTTCCTGGCGGCAATACCCACTCTACCGTAAAATTATGTTAAACTTACTTCGCGTTACTATATCATTGTCATTCTTACTATGGAATCTAAGTTTATCACTATTCCGAATACGAAGATGTGAGTAAAGTTTGTTCTAGCGTGAATTTATGCATGCGAAACGAAATTCAGAAATTATTTTGGAATAGAAAAAATGGTTTTATTTTTTTAGACGTTCAGTTATTACGAGGTATGTTCGCGCTGTGGTTTCAATATATTCCCATCAATAAAAATATGTCCGATTTCATGGCATCACTTAGCGGTCAAATTTTCAGAAATAAAAATAGTTTGTCGATTATGCGGTGTGCCGCGTGGCGCCGTAATTACGGCGTCACTCGGCTAAAACGGGAAAATAAATTGAAAAACCGACTCGCGGTGAAAATGCGAGTCGGAAAATATCTCTCTACGGCACTTGGTTCGCGACTGACAACGGCCAGATAATGTATTTGTTTTTGCCAAAATGCTATTGTTTTTACGTGCAATTATTTCTTTTTCCCAACTTTGTATTGTCCGTGAACCGGTGTAATTGCTTCATTAATTTTAATTAAATGGGTGAGCCGTCTGTTGACTTCCATCTTTGAATAAATCTTAACAATGCATTCTCCAATATTAACCCGATACTACAGAATTGGAGTCCACATAAATGCCGAAAATTAATGGATGAACGAATTTCGAAATCTAATATTTTTGTATCAGTACAAACTCAATTGCCGTATTTTTGATTGCGGAACACAAGTTTACTAGAAGTGATTGTCTCAGCCGTCTGATTAGCACCGCGTCTATAATCAAATTTGAACAGCACTGACTATACTCATAGGTATTGTCAAATAGTAACTATTATTACTAATCGTTCCTTTCCTGAAATCCAATGCATAATAACCAACGAATATTCTTATTGACACCTATTACCTGAAGGAATCGACATTGACACTGCCATTGCTGCAGGCTTATTAGAGGTCGGTTGCAAACGACCACGGTCGGGAGCACTCTCCTGTAACTGCTACCTACCTGTTTATTTGTTAATCCATTTTTTTCACGTAAAAAAGTTCGCTAATTAATGATACCAATAATAACAACAAGCGTTAATCTATTGCAATTCTAAATATCTGAAAAGCCATTATGACTGTTACGGGTAATTCACGATGATGGTTCAATTTCGATGTCACGTTCCATGAATCGCACGCAGGCTTAAATTAACCCGTAATCACACGGGCAATGAGGCTTTGGGTGAACTATGTGCTCGTTATATGTAATACCCTTAAGGTGGAACCATCATTCTGCCTTTTAAAGTGACACTGAACGAAAACTAATTATAACATGAAATTTAATAACTGAAACAATAAATTTCTATCTGTACCGTACTTGGGTCGGTAAGTAAAGAAACAATTCCAAACTAAGAAATGTTCAAAAAGATCTAAGAAGCCGGAAGACTATAAGGTCTCTATCCTACAAGCGAGATGACGGTCAAACATTTTTCTAAAAAATAAATCATAATTCCATGACGACACTTACTTACTACGAAATAATTAAACTTTTAAAGTTAAGATAAAGTTTTTAAATTAAGTTAAGATAAAGTTTTTCAGCTGAGCTTAAAATTAAATTTGTTATTAATAATTAATAAGTAATTAATAATTTATTTGATAAGATGGTCAATCGACCGATTCTACTTATTATTAATCGACGATTGTAAAGTTTGAATTCCATCCTTTTATAGATGTGTGTTTTCTCTGATTTCTAACTTAGCACATTCAAACTATGATTGAGACGGACATTATGTAATTATGTAACTTGTAAGGTTCATACTACTTAAAGTCACTTCAGACTAAAGTCAATGAATAAGATGAGGTTCCTCGTTTACAAATAAGTAAGTATGTTCTGATACATCTGAGCTTTCGGGAACACAGATATTTTTGGTTTTCTTTATCACGACTACATATTATATAGAAATATCTTTATAGTGTATATGTATATCCCTCAATACATGTACGGAATTGATCTTAATAGATCCACGAAATACCCTTCCAAGATTGTTCCGCCGTAACTCTTGGTTCGCATCACCGGATATTAGATTTTCTACCTTAAACTTTATGTGACTTTTGATACCGGAGAAAAAGCAAATTTAATAACATAAAATTTGGAATTCATTATTTACATAAGTAGCATTCCGGCCACCAGACGTTAAATGGTTCGGGCCTCCTCATAATTCATAAATTAAGCTCGATCTAGAAATTGAAATTCTACAAAAATATTCAATTTAGGCTGTTTACCAATTTTACGTGCATTAGATAAATGAAATGGCATAGATATGTCACTATCGTTGTACCAATTCATAGCTACGAAATGTAAACAATTTACCGTAGTATTCGTTGTTTCAGTAGAAATAAAGTAAAATTCAGCCGAATATTTTAACGAGTTTTGTTGAAGTCGTCGTAGGAAATTGTTTTAAAAAAATCATTTTATATTATTAAATCCGATTAAGACTGAATAGATTTACTCCGAGCAAAAGCACGGGCTTTTTTTTCATACTTTATACCAATAATAATTAATTTACGCCGAAGCGCTTTTACCGATACTATGTGTATTATAAAAGTGAACGCATTGATTAACTACTGTACGTCAAGTACAGTAGTTAATCAATGCCGCGGGAGGTCTCTCACTTTATGAGTGACGATTTAAGTAAATTGTTTTGCGGAAAGCAAGTAAATGAATTTGTGTGATGGTAGTCAATACATCGGTGAGTAAACTGTTTATCTGAGTTAGTTTGTCGATGGTTTACGGGTATGTATTCGTGTGCTGTGTACATTATATAAAATATTGGGGAGACCCGGGCCAGAATTAACAGAAACATATTTTTTAATGGTCGTACATAACTATCACGCCAGGTCCCTAACGGGGTTAAAAGTAGGTTATTATTTATTCCATATTTAATTAATCTTTCATATATCAATGATTATTATTTTGTACTGACTAAACTAACTAACTGACTGACTAACTAACTCCAAAATAAAATCTTATTTTTAACGTGAATGTGAGTGAAATTCTGATGATTGTCACTTGTCCAATAGAAAAACTAAATTTACTTTAGGTCGTAGTTTATCAAGAATTCCACTCAGTAGCGGGCTTGAGTAGGCATTCTCGCACAACAATTGGGTGTTATAAAGGCGAATTAGCAGGCCTTTTACCCACGAAAGCATTGATTACAACCGACGCAAGAAAATGCTTAGCAATAATTTATGTTGATTGTAGATCAGAACAACTTTATTGAACTTCTTGCATTCAATATTTGGTACGTTAGTTTCAAAGACAAAACTTTGGAGTGGAAATTGTGTTTAAAATAAAATTGTCAAAGTAAAACTCAAAGATAATTTGAGCGGTATTCAGAGGGAGGTCTGTGATTCGTTTAATATTTTCGCGAGTAAAGACACGAAATAAACATAAAAACCGATTTTCTAAGGTCAAACGAACGAATTTTTGTGTAAAAAGTGAGTGCTAAATTAGCAAACGGATTGCAAAAGAGAGAAACGTAATTGAATTTTTTACCAGAGTCACAAAAAAATGTAATCAATCTACTTATTATAGTATGATGAATCTGCATATTTGAAAAGGGTTCTCAAAGTTATCGACGTCATTCATATATATGTTACAAATATGCTGATGTGGTGTCCGGCGTCCAAATGCTTGCGCAGCTGTTGTCACGTTTCATTTGCGACATGTGACACGCTCTAATTGATTGTAATGTAATTTATTAATTTTTAATTAAACAGAAGAGAGTATTGTGACTTTTGTTCTCGTGAAAAGTTATCTTCCATACGTAAGTGGTATCTACCTTAAAATGTTTTCATTATGTAACATGTAATAAACCTCTAGCAAGACGTAAATAAAATACATGCGTAGAAATAGCAACCCGAAAAACAATTTTCTTTTGTTTCTCCGGTTTCCGCGCGTCACGTTGTAAATACGCGGTGTAGATAACATACATATGTATGTATATCTAGTACAATATAATTAATTTTTACCCTCCTGAATGGAGGTAGACTATGTGCTGGAATATTTAGAAACCTACTCGTTACATTTATTAACTACGCACCAGTTATTCGGCTATGAGACAATGTTATGTTAGTGTACCTATAGGCATATTTTTGTTCTCATCTTTACTATTTGGATATTAAGCGAAATGGTGAAATGCTTATTAGCGTCAGTACCAGCTCGTTGCAACACACAGTCTAACATCAATATTTAATTAACCGTAAGCTCGCTCACGAACACGTCTAATGACTTGAACTAAGCTGCCTGGGAAATGATTTATTTAAATGTTCTCTTTCACACTTGGTCTTAATCGTTCCACTTAGCCACACGTGTAATTATTGTAATGCCACTAGCTGTTCGGTTTCCACATTTTTATTTTAAACTACTACATAGAATATAAATTTAAATTTAAAAATGTCTGCTCTTGATTTCCTTCTCTCTTATTAAACAATGTTATTGTTTAGTTATTCAGAAATTATTCATTAAAAAAAAATGTAAACTGATTGAGGGTGTTTTGGCAGATTTCACTTTCGTTACACAATATTATGGGGAACTGTTAGATTTCCTCGGGACGTTTTTCTTTTCCAACAACAAATGTCTTTACTACACAGATAACATCCTAAAGGTAGAGGTCTCTATCCGGGGTTCGAACCTTAAACAGATTGGAGCACTGAAATCTACATCATTACATAATTACTGATTAATCGTATTCGGTGACCATTAGCATATAATTATGTTGAAATAATTCCTCTCGTTCTAGAAAACAGTCAGCATGGAATATTTCTTTTGGCCGGAATGGCGTGCCTGAGCCGACCACGATAAATTATCCATTGTTGAGCTTCGAATTCAACAAGAGCCGTTTTTGTTCAATTCTTCGTCTCGTCGTCAATGGGAAATTTATCGCCCCTCCTGGTGAATTCAAATATGGCCGATTATATCAGACAAGTTAAATGCCCTGCGCACTGAGGCGCCAATGGTAATTTTTACTTTTCCCTTTTCTCTTTCCAAGGAAATTTATTTCAGCGGTTAATGCGTTTGAAATTATATGTTTTTTTTTTTAATTATATGAGAAATTCTTTACCATAGTTCTTCTATATAATTTGTTTCTTAGATATTTGCAATGTCCTAAATATGATTTTAAAATTAAACAAAAATGTACAATGCCATAAAAGATGCTCCGCGATAAAATCAAGGAATAAAATCCCAACACTTATTCCTGCATTGTTCTTACCACAATAAAAATGTCCCTAACTGTAGTGGCTTCATTGTTATCTTAAAAACCGAGAATGTTTTCCCTTTGGAAATTAAAAATACGAATAACTAAGTCATCATGTATAATTATAATTTGGTTAAGTACTAGCAAATGCATTAAACTTAACATAAAGAATATTTTAATATCGTTTATAATAAAATAATATATTACAGTTAGTATCATTTTTCATATATTCTTCCTAGCGAAAGTATGTAAAGCTTAACCGGTTTCAGTGAGACCTTTGTCATACGGCTATTGGAAATCAAAGCAAGTTTCCTATTGATCCCTTGAAAGGGTCCACTGCGAGTTGTAGAAAGTTCTAAGCGGTGACCGTAATCTTTCGAACGCTCTATTTCCACATGTTAGTGAGATCTGATGGTTGACCTCACATTTCTTCAACTCATTGGTGTTAGAGAAATGTGCTTGCGTTGGTTACCTACTCGTATTAACGACTACAAGGCTATCCTTTATCCTAGTCAAGTATGAATTCCTTTGAAACATATTTGTAACTATTTCAATTGATATAATAATAAATATGAGTAAATATTACCTACATCTAAATGTTACAAACTTGTCTATGGTTAGTTATCCACTGTATGATATGATATTTTTTTTCTGTACCTTCTCGTAAGACAGATTGGTATTTTTTTCGTATACATCTTTACGTGTCGAGTAACATTATCTTGACAGTAAGGAAATAATAAGAGAGATTGAGAGGAAAACGATGGAATTGTACGTAAATGTCAGAGCCTCAAGCCTAATTTGTTAATGCCGGGATGACGTGTCGAAGGGCGGTCACCACAAGTATCCAATTTGTCAATTTCGTATTTCTCTGTACGCACTAAATGAGCTGTCACCACCAGTAATCACTTCATTGTCAGTTGTCGTCTCTTATTTATCAATACAAGAACCTATCAGTTAAGTAAAGTGGCCTTAATGGGTGTGAATATAATTACTGTATAAAATTCAAGGCACCACATGCGAGATGATATTAGGACATAAATTAAATGTAAAGAAATACATTTTTCTGTCACTGTTATAAAATGTTTGCACACGCAAAATCTCGAGTCGTTATAACATTTAACTCTCAACAGTACGTACCAGTTGCTTTCAAACGGTTTATGTACTTGTAGTTAATACCATATTTCATCATCATCGTTATCATCTTAGCTCATCGACGTCCCCTGCTAGGCATATGCCTCGCCCAAACACCGCCACAACAAAGATCCTTTATTTATATACAATACTCTATTTATAGTATCCCATATTCGTTATGATGAATTAGAGGATACAAAACATCGGCTACATTGTTTCAGTCTGACATAATAGCTGAAACGCTTAGCAATCTGAAAATAATGTAACATAAATTACAGATAAGCTATCCTTGACATAAGGCGAGAACAACGTCGGCGGAAAAACATTCATTTATATTCGCTTTATTCCACGTAGGCCGCGAAGACAAAAGGTTTTCTGTTTCCCTCAAACGGTCGCATGTTATAAGTATTCATAATTTTAACACAAGATTTGCTCGCGTATGGCGGAGACGAAGTAAGCGGTGCAGCGCGGAGCGGAGGCCGCCGACGCGCGCGTTTGCATATTAAAGACACCAATCACGGCTCACCGGCCACCGCCCAGGATTCGTTATCTCAGCTGCTAAACGCTAAAGCCCGAGAATCCAACTAGAAGCCAGATTAATTACAACCCGGGTAGCTTCTTACCCAGCCTACTTGCAACAACTAAAAGAAACGAAAACCAACATTCGTCCCCAAGTTCCCTTCGAGCTCTTTCCCGCTAAACACAACAAAAGAACGTTTACGTTCTTGTGCCTTTTGAAAACTAAGTGAGATATTTTATTATATAACTCTTTTGCGACAAATCTAATTCAGCTGCGAGTTGAATATTCATTAAAATGGAGCGTATTTTAAAAACTGCTCCAGATTGAAAGCAGGAGCAGTGCACGAGTACGTACCTACTCGTAGCTTTTGTTTGATTCATACTGATGACTTTTACTTTTTCTTTCAAAGAGTTAACTATTATGTTCTGAGATATTAGCTGGATACGTGTAGAAGCAAGTAAGCCACTTCATGAGTTATTGCAATATATAACTCTGTTAGATGTGAAACAACCATCTATGTATCTATCATCTCTGAATACGCAAACCATTAATTAATATTATCAATCTGTAATCAGTCTATCGTATGAATCGACCGCGTCGGTTTAAGTTATGCGGCCGCAACAACAGTTGAACAGGAATTACAGATACCAATTATATATTATAAGTATCTGATCACTACATATTGACATAGTAAATAGTGCTTGTATTTATGTAAGTAATATGAGCATTATTTACTACATCATAAAGATCACATTTCAGAATAAAATGGGTACTGATTCCAGACTGTAGTTGCTTGGTAAAAACAAAGGCTACTATTTTCTTTTTCTTGAAACAAAGAAATTCACGATACATACCAGCCATCTCATACTAATTAATGTTCAAGCACTTGCCCTCGGAAATAAGAAAAAGCCTCAATTCAAAACGAAACAAAATGATTGTCCTTTATGAGAGACTGATATTTTTATATTAAATGTTATATGTGATACTGAATATATGTGTTGTATATAAATATTTCATATGTATTAATGGAGTAAATGTGTTATAGTTGCATTGAACTATGACTTGATTAAATTTTACAATAATCTTAATATATGTTATGTATGTTTATAGTATACATTTATGTCCCGGTTTTCTTTAATAAACTTTCAATTCAACTTGTTAAACTTTTTGTAATATCGTTGTAAAAAAATTATAATGGCATAGTTTCGGCCAGCCATGTAGATTGTTCATCCTAAAACCAAATTACCCGGCTTGTATTTTTTTAAAATAAAAGAACAAAAGATATCAAAACGGCCAACCTAAATGTTCTTGGCGTCGCATGCTGTCTGAAGCTTTATTGCAAACATCGGGCGATAAATATCTAGATGCTAGCTCTATCTATTTCTGTATTCCTTTGTTTTTATTTTTATTACTGTTCATATACAATACTAAACGTTCTATGATTCATTATTCTCACCACAATTAAAACGAGGCATTTGTCCAATCGGAAGCGACTTGCTTTATTCCAATGAATAGAAAAAACGACCTAAAAAAGTCAATCCCCCACGAGTATTAAGCAAATAGAAGTCAATATAATAATAGCTATGTATATTTTAATTATCAGGTGCCCAATTTTTAATTTTTTTTAATTTTTTAATTTTTAATAATTAACCGCTGCAATCAATTCATGATTAATAAAATCATGTACATTGCAATTAAAACGTTTATGTATAAATCGAAAAGAGAAATACATTTTGAAATGGAACATTGATGTAAAATATTCACGAAATATGAAAATCGTCATTAATTTTTTTTGAACGAAATATAAGTAGGGGTTCTGCTTAATATTATGCAAAATAGCGGAATACATAAATAAAGCCATTGGTCATTAATTATGATGCTGGAAGCTTAGTCACTTTGTGGGTCCATTGATTTCTGTCAAGTGTATTAAATGCGGGAGGAATTGTCGGTTTTATCTTTGCTACGCAGTCAGGGCACGGTAAGGGTGTTAAGTATAAAAGCCATTGAGAAAGCTCATCGGAGTCTGTCATCGCTCCCGGACACTGGGGAGCGAGGACAGGCGCGTACCCTTCACGACAGAAGAGTCCTATACATAAATCATTTCGTGCCTTTTAAAACACCTTTTTAACAAGATTTATTTATATTCTCGCATTTTATAAGTGTATGCTCAAATCTTTCAGCATACTTTTATTTATAAGTTGACACAAATTCTACTAAGTTGGTGAAATATCCTAACGTTTTGTTGTGTAATGAGTGTTTTCTATTTTATTATATTAATGTACAGTAAACTCTATTTATACATTTGAAATACGAAAATTTAGCAGCCGGTTTTATGTACATAATTCAGTCAAATTATTTAAGATTGCTTTTAAATACATAAATTATCTTTTTAATTATGAACCCATAAATTCAGTTACATTAATTAAAGTATTAGCTTCAAAAGTAGTCCGACACAAAACAAGGAGGTACCACAACTCTATAATGGACAAATAAAATCAGATGTGGTTGTATCGTAAGCTTACTGGCATACGACCTCCGCAGCGCTTTGTTAGCGGGCCTTTCATGCTGCGCCACTCCAGACGACCCGCCCTTATTTGTATTTTGCTCACGAACTTGCCCAATATATTATTTGGTACGAGTTCGTACATATGTGGAAAAAACTGATTTAAGAGTCCAATTCTATAGCCGCCAGTAGAAGCTTGAACAAAATTTTGTACTGAATAGTCCTGTGGCCATCCACTTAAGAGACCGTAAACGTTATATTCGGTATTGTAGGGTTCGCTAACATTTTGACCAAAAGGGTTTTGTTTATGGCCTAGCTTATTTAGAATTCGGTATGATTGTGTGGTACTAAATTCATTTTCAAGTGTTTTGACATAAACGTTATGGATTTGTTGGTTTATAAATTTAATCGATTAACATCAACTAGTCATCAAAGAAGAAAACGTGATTGTGATTGTCATAAGTAAGAAATTTGAGTTATTTTCTTTGAGTAAATCTCTGTTAATCTCAGAAAATTCTTATGACTATCGGTAAGTATTAATTTTGTTATACATCTATTAGCAGTACAATTTTAGTTGCATAGATGGAACAACTAATGTTTTTTATTTCATTTGTTAATTCGAAATTGATGAAAACTCATCTAACGCAACACGCCAGGCAATAGTAGTTAATCTGTTGGAGCTCACCTCCACGTTTAATCTGTTCGTTTTGGTTTTCACTATCCGATTGCCATTTGATAAATGCATATCCATCTCTACATAACGATGAATCATCAAATACAAAATTCGTAGCTGTGAATTGGCACAAAAGTTTGTAACAGTGCAATGAAAGATTTTATCCAAACTTACACCGCTGGCTCAGCACTCGATATGATCACAGCTTCCGGCGTCTAGCAACACTTGTCCCGTTTTCGATCACGTGATAGTTAAAATATGTGCATTATGAACAATACAACAGTTCAACGGCTGATCTGGCTCAACGTTTTCACTTTTAAGGAGGAAAGAAGGCTTAACCTAGAGACAAAAACGCGACGAAGTAAAAATGGTTTAGTATTTAGAGGTAGCCTGAAAATATTACAAATGTTGAGCCTGATACCTTAAGATTCAACTACTGCAAACGTACGTTTGCAGTAAAAATACAGTACGTAAGCCATGTCGGAGCACATCAAACGTGATACTCCCACACCACACCACACGGGTAAATAAAACCTTTGTCGTTGAGATCGAAGTCGGCCTAGAAGATAATGATTCTTCCGCGTTGTTAGATTTTATTCTTTTTCTTATGTAGTTAAAAGATTTCGTGAAATTCTGAGTAAAATTGAATCATTCTTTCGGTATAATGTACCAATGTAGGTCGAACTAAGAATACCATGGTATCCAAATTATTTCTATGTGTTTTGAAATCGTAGGTGTGAACCCTTCGTGTTCAGAGTTTGTCTACAAAGGCTCACTTTGCTGTATTCCCGTACGTAAACAGCCACGAGATATAACACGAGGCATTCTGAGTGTGTACGTACTCGTATCTAAGCCCTGAGACAGTATTCCCATATGGAAGCGTCATAGTGGTTGATTTTGAGCCTTTCAACAGTAGTGTATGTAGTCGTGTTTCAGCCGAAAGCATATGATATAGATGTATACGAGTATATGAGTCGTTCTCGCCTATTTCGCACAGATAATATTTGCATACGACCTCAGATAGGAGTTGAATTCTATTTAAAATGGATATGAATTTTGAATAGGCAACTGTAATTTAATATTGCTTGGGGTACATTTATTAAAAACTAAAGAAAATCAGTAAACTGCTACTCAACAGTGCATATAACATAAACCGCAGCATTAAGACGATTAGTAGAGCTGGCAGGCTACATTGCGTTGCTAATATACAGCAGACTTGCACGTTAGCTGTTGCGTCTGCGGTTTAAATAACAATTCCAGCTGCCTCCATTTGTTCCACTCTGTTTCGAGCGCCTAAAACCTTGCACTTCCTGAAAATAGAAGGAGATATAGGAGCAATTGTTGCGAAGCATTTCGAAATACAATCGTCTAACGAGACTGTTGCAGTAGCGCCTGATCTTTTTTAAATACAAATCAGTTGTTTGAGCATATTTAATAACTTCTGCTGTCAGTATTGTTTTAAACATTATTTTGGCAGTAGGTAGATAGTTTTTGTCGATCTCACTATGCTGTCTGAAATGAAATAATATAATAACATCAACGTAGTATAAGATAGTTCGGGATAAGCAGCACAAACAAAATTTCTCGTCACAGAAATGTTTGAAATGAGTGGGAATCGATACCATAACCTCCTGTTTAGCAATCAGGCTCTAACCACTCGACCGAAAGGCCAGTCATCTCACCACAATCAAGCTTTCGTACAGGTGTCTGCTTTAAGTGGTGAAACAATAAACCATCAGCTAGTGGTTGTAAATATGCGAACGGCGAGGGAGTGTATACGAGTACGTCAGCTTCGCTTGTAAATGTGTGTTTAGCATTTTTGCAGTGTGGCGCGCTCGGCGTTTGTCGATCGGCCAGCGCAAACAAAAGACACAATTTGCATTTTAACTAACTGATAACTGGGCCAGTACGGCTATCGTATCTCTAATTCTTCTAAATTCTGTTCGGACTCGCTTTAAATAAATACGTTGCCTTTTTCCTTGTTATGTTTTAAAGAACTTTATAACTCTCTCTTTTCTGTCACGTTTTATATTTTATGATATCTACTTCACAGTGAAAAATAAATTTAGTCGTTTTGTTATTAAATATGCAGAATTATCTGCTGGTGCACTAAGGACTATTAGAAAATGTAATCAAGTACATTAATAAAGAATTAATGTAAGTATACTTTAATGGTTATCTTTTGAATTAAGGTCATAATATCCTCTTTCGATCCTTCTGTGTATCAAGAATATCACACATAAATCAAGGCGGGCAGCCTGCATTTATTTCGTGGGGTAAATTAAAAAAGTTACAACAATTTCGAATGAGTTATTGCCCAGTAGTCCTCTCGTATCCAGGGAATTGACTAGATCGATGTAGCAGAACATCACGGTATATATGTATCTATATATTTCAGTATTATGTTGGTAAGTTTTAGGAACTTTCGATGTAATATTGTATTATTGTATACCTATACGACAATTTCGGGCTTGTGATTTCGGCTTTGGTGTACATATTAAAGTCGAACCGCTTGCGGCGTATTACGTAGTGGTTTACGGGCCCTAATACCGAGCCGTGTACACACATAAAGTGCAAAATCATTATGTCATGTGCCAGCGTAAATCGTTTATCGTTTGATTTGTCGCCGCTCCCGAATTCCCTGTACCTATGTAGGAGTATTTGTATACTACGAGTATTTGAGTATATATTATCAAACTGACGTTTATAACTATTAAAAGAGTGATTTCTGCATGTCGCTGTATTGTTTTGTATAATAATATTTAAGTGTTAGATATACGCGTATTAAGACGTGCAACAAAACCTTTAATTTAAATCGTGTGAACGATATAATACTGTATGTTAACGTATCAAGGATTTTGTGTACGTTTATAAGGAATAGGTACCGTACTTTTATTGAAGTGTTCGCGACGCAGCGCTATATTCCCCCAGGACGCTTAAGTTTACTGTACGCGTTATCTGACCCCGTCACCATCACTGTGTACATTCCTTTTTATTAACAACTTTTGGAGAATATACTGACATTAAATTATGAACAAGCCCTTTTATTTTTCTTTAAATATAGACTAACATTAAAGTAATCTCGCCTGATGTAAACCGATCATGTGGGCTACGGTGTAATACGACCATAGATATCCCATTGTTAATTACTCAAGATTTCTTCGTTTAACATTTACCAAACTGTATCCTCTCAAATTAGTATCAAGCTTCAAATCGTAATCTATGACAAATAATAAAAATCAAGAGTTAAAAGTTATTAAATATCGTGTGTGTATGTGTGGAAAGTGATGGCCGATGATCGTGTGGCTAGAGTGCGCGGGAATGTGACCCATGGCTAACTCCCCGGACTTCGGAATCCTTGCGGCGAGCCTCCTGCGGCTTATCATCGGTAAGTTACTTTATGTCGCCTTCTATTCATCACGTGTTTTATAGTCCACCGCAAAATACGAAGTGTGTTCCGTTTGGCACCACTCCAATTCGCTCCCCCCAAGTCTCCCAAATCGTGGGTAGCCGCCTATCTATTTATTTTCTTCAGCTTCTTATGTAATTTTGTTTTTTTTTTATGGTGGTAGAGCCCTCTGTGGTTCGACTCCGGCGGTACCACCGCCACACCTATTTCTGCCTTATAAC
>DWQT01001592.1:0-16260 GCA_018244895.1 Myscelus amystis hages
GAAAAGCTCTTATTTTGACATTACAAACAGGCATTTCAGTTTCATTATACTAATGTATTAAAAATATTTCATTCGAGAAGCAACCAACTGTAGCAGCATTTGAACCGAGAATTCTTAATAAATATGTTGATTATAATTTTTGCTCAGTAGGTATATGTTCAAAATTATTTTCATATAGTAAGTCAAGTTGTAAGGGAACATTTTCCCCTTATACATTTATTGTACTGAGTAATGTTGGCACTTGTAAGTAGGAGCTTCAAAATATCCGCACTATATACTCCTATATTATGTCGTCTTCGTTTCGATCAGCGGCGAGTCTTTATAAGCGTTCGCGACCCAAAAACGAACATGGCGATTATAAGCCAGTCCCTAAAAGCTGAAAGGACATGCGGTCAATGTGTGTTTTTTAACGGCTTTTCTTTTTTTTAATTGCTTGGATAACAGTTTACCAAAAAGTAATCATTTTGCCTCGAAAAATACCAATAAAAATTAAGAAAATCCCCAAGAATGTAACCATTATATGTGTATATGTGTGCCTGTAACCTCAATACGAATTTGTATTTAAATTAATTAGAGAAATTATGCTAATCCATAGGACCGGAACACAAATTGTTTTAATAACAACGACTTCATGATGGTAATAAAGATAGTGGTGACAATACCTTGGACGATTCGTATAGGCACTAGTATTTCTTCATGTAGCATCACTAATCTTTTCTAAATGTTGAAAAAATATATTATGTTATGACTAATATTTTTATGAATATTTTATAAAATTTTACGAATACTTTATGTATACGCAAATAAAATAAGGATAAGACACTTTTCAATTTATCATTCGTAATATTACACCTTTGGAATAAATTTCACGACCGCCCGCTTAGTCGATTATGGAAAGAAGTTTAATATTGTATTATTCCGATTCTGTGTCTCGAGTTATCGACGACTTACGAGAGGAATGTAGATAATATGAGGTTGACGGGATCCACGTCTTTCTTAAACTCTCAATCTATGCTAAGATACAGGATTTCAAGCGGTGTTATTTTTCAACAGAATAACTACGAAATGTGAATCTTTTGTTTCAAATGTCGTAGATATCCATAATTCTTTTCTTTATTTCGTTTTTGTTATTTTGACACAAATTTCTTTATAATTACTTGTACATAACGTAGTCAGTCTTAGCAAACTTTTATGCGAAAAAAGAACTTTTTTAAAAGATTTTAATCGCTTTATTAACTGTGCATATTCTTTATACTGGTATACAATACAATTAAATAAGGTACGTCTATGAGGGTGGTACTTTAAAACTATAGTGCACCTACATATTACATTCAATGTTCCAAATGTTTATTTCAAAACCAAACTGCCTCCATTATCGTTTATTGCATGTTGTTTTCATGTTAAATATAACGATAAAATAAATATAAACGTCATCAAATGGAATCCGACGTGTTTCATATATTCGTTACCACATGAATATAACCGTTAACGAAAACCACGTAATTGTGAAATTGTAACGTATTTTAATTATTTTTACTGAGCATAATAATATAAAATAAAAAGCAATTAAAACCCAGTGCCTATTAATAGAAGTATTCCTGTAATGTATGGTTATATTTGTGGCAGTTTTCGTTTTTCAACCGTAGATTCAGTTTTTTATAGGTATGAAGATATTAAATACGGCGCTAACAGTAATGATTATTATTATCGAAGCTCTATAAAATCAAGCTGCCGCCCCTTTGCGCGAATAATTTTAGCATGAATCGGCTTTGCTTTAAAAATAGTTACATTACCCGTTGTACAATATTAATCAATTGGGATATTCATAAATGTATATTTAAATGTATAAAAGTAAGTTTTCTGCATCTTTCTAATACTGGTCATGGATTTTCACTCATAGTGGTCCTGGGTCATAACCTACCACGCCGGGCGATTGTGAAAAACTTTCTATTTTTTCGAGATTTTAAATAAAAGCACCATCTCATACTTGAGCTTCAATATTTCGAATATGTTGGTCACATACGCTCTTCTTTACATTTCATAATGAACATTGTAAACATAGTGTTAAGTATGCTAAGTGTACATAAATAAGATAAACATACATACATATAATGTATACTATAATTGCTACTATTAAAGTAAATGTAATCAACAAATATGAATTATTATATAATTTCACAAAACAAAACCCCGGGATTAAATCAGAGATTAAAATTTTCGTTGTGATGACTGTTGTCGCGTCCGCTCAGTTAGTGAGATAACTTAAAGCCGACAAATAAAGGGATGTAGAGACACCTTTCAATGAATTTTAATGAAGGAGATTCACTCGAATAATGCCTTTCGTACGAATGAATATTTAAACAGTCACAAAGGGTTAACGTTTCGGATCAACGCCTTTGTTGCCGAAGGTAGACGTAAACAATGGACGAGGCTAAAAGCAACGCTAAACTAATGACGCGACGCGATTCTCGCGACGTTAACGGCTCGCGAGAAAAGGACACGACTCTGTTGTTAAGAGAGATTTGTCAGCGTTCTGCACGTACCTCTTCATAGTTCTGATTATGTTTTGAGCGGTAGTTGTATGGTATTAAAAACAAAAGAGCGTGGAAAGCTACCTGGTGGTCGAGGGACAGGTATGTATGTGTAATCGCAGAAGTCACGACTAGATCATAAAGTAGGTAATTTACTGCTGTATAAATACACTAGTCAGAGCAAACTTCCCAATACTTTTCACATTAGAAGTACCTATATTTTTGACACATAGAATGATTGAATTTACTTTTAAACCACTAATCCTTTTTTGTGAACTACTACTGTTAATATACTTGGGGTTGACAGGGTGGCTACCTGCATTATATTATTAAAGCTGAAAAGTGCGATTTAATCCGCTTTCTTAGGAAAGATAATGGAACGTTGAGCAAATTTAATAAAGGGATTTCGTTATTGCTAATGTAAATGAGAAATTTATTTGCCTTCGAAATACTGGAAGGAGCTTCGAGATCTTAACAAGACAATGACAGTTATTATTTTCAACGTTAATTCGCGATTTGAATTACAAAACAGTTGAAATATCATATTACTAAAATATTTATATTAGGATATTAAAGTAAGTGAAATTTGAAGAAACTTTAATTTCAACAATTTTTAACGGGTTTTATTTTTTACGAATTTGTAGTTGAGAGATATGACTTGTGACTGGCCCCTTGGTCTAGAGAGTCTGACCGCTAAACTGGAAGTTATGGGTTCGATTCCCGCGCAGAACAAACATTTGTGTGTATTTATATATTATATAATATGTACTATAAGTATATGTGTATATTTATCAGCAATTCTGTAACCATCACTAAGGCATTTAACGGCCGAATTTTGAGTCGGATAGCCAGCCGTGTACGAAATTATAGTTATTGTTACTTGGTAGGTAAGTAACGCAAAGCTCGCATATTTCTAGTGTTAGGGAAGGCGTTTATCCGCTCTCACAGAGCGCGGAGAAATATGACGTTGAAATCTCCATTGAATTGAAGCATATACAGCATAGAGAACCATAAAAGTCGAATAATAAAATAATAACATTAACTAGTAAGGTCTAAGAATTGCGGTCAATCCATCCAGTGAGTATTAGAATCATATCACATCATTAGCTTTTTTATCACTTTTTACGCACGCAGCTAATCTCGTATGATATACATACGTATCCCTGATAGCGATATATAAGAAATCACGTGAAAACGTGTTCGTGCATGTCATCGTTTCCGGAATCCGAACATTATGATAAACGATGTTCTCTTCGCACTACGTACGTACAAAAGGTCTGCAATATATTATTTCATCGGTTCCAGGGTCGTCGGTGAATGTCCATATTTATATTTTCCATTCGTATTTGAATATAACATCGACATGAATATTACTTTTCTGTTGATAGACTTTTAAATACACAAATTTGATTATTTGATTACGTTTTGTGTTGTGTACGATTGTATTCAAACGCGCTTCAATAACCAAATTCATTACACACTCGTCTTTATGGTCCTGAAAGGAAGATGTATTAAAAATGTATCACAAATACATTTATATCCCTGGAATTCCCTAAATACTAAACTAAACTCAGTAATCCTAGTCCTTAAACCACCATAGCCTTTGAACTGTAACACAATAACATAAGTATTACAATTAGATTCATTTTTACAATACTGGTTCTTCTGCAAACCCTATACTTAATGTTTTATCTATATGTATAGTAAATGTTAAATCTATATATTTTTTTTGTTTTACAAACTTCTTAGTTCTATTGGTAAAACAAGTACACTTAAAAAGTCTCTATTTTTATAATGATGAAAACCTATTAAAATTAATTAACCTATTAAATGATTTGTACCGAGTTTTCTATGTAGTTTCTTTATTCTGTGTTACCAAGTGAATCTGATGTATTTTTGGGAAAACACTGCCATTTATGTTTAAAGTTCATAAAAATCTTGGTTTTATTAAGGACCAGTTGGGTGAGTATTTTCATCTACGGTCTGCTCCTTAAACAACTTAATTGTGTCTTTCAATATTAAATATCATTAGTCTTTTTCACGTAACACTACTAGATTTTTTTTACGCATTATTATCACATATTTATACAACTTAAACTTAGTAAATTTCAGTCAAAAAATAGTTTGTAGTATTTTTGATGCAATTTCTAATTTGATTAAATGGATTGCCCGCGGTTGAACCGCAGAGGAAGGCTTAAATAAATTGCTTTTTAAGTGGATTAAAATGGCTTATAAGCTTTTTACAATATTGAAACAGTAATTCAGCTAAACTCGTAAGGCAGTTGGCATCCAATAGTACAAACCCACGCTTTTCACCTTCACGAAACAAAATTTTATTAAACCCACCGAACGTAGCTGCCAAATCAACATAGCCAGGTTGAGTTGAGATTCTAGTTATCGCAGTATGAATATTTCAATACGCGATAACAATATTTTAATTTCCCAAATGACTCGCGTATCATTCGATTCCATTACGTGCGCTCGTAACATTCATTATGACAATATACATATTTCTAGTGATTAATTTTCATTCACATAGCGCTGATCAGGCTAAATAACACCACAGGAAACATATACATATGTAACTAATGTATGGACTTAGCGTTAATTGAGTAAATGCAATTTATCGACTTGTAAAACCAATAACTTTTGTAACTTTGTTTATTATTAGAATTATATTTTTTCTTTCATTATAGACAAGAAATAGGATTATGGAGAAGACATTTATAAAAGTATAATGAAAAGAAAAAGTGTACCAAATTTCTGTTATATTTTGATCTTCATCAAATGATGAGCTTAAAGAGCTTAACCAAACAGCGCACAGATGTAACTCCTGACATGGGTTTCAAAATGCTGCAGACCTTAATTTATTCAATGTAGTCCTCTTGAAAATCTCCCATATTATTAACATTAATTGCCTAAAAGTACGTACCAATAGTTATTTTATGTATTACACGATTATGATGAATCGAATGATGGTAGCATCCAAAAAAGTAAGAAATGCCATAGACTATCGGAACAATAAACCAAGATTTAATATTATATACCGAAGTTTTGTTCATGAATAGGTAATTTAAGATTTATCAAAATCTAGGCTAGTTCAAACACATAATATGTACATAAAGGAAACAGTAGATTGGCCAATGTAGGTATTTTGAGTAAAATCAAAATACATCACGAATGTGTGTTACGTTGCTTGGAAGTCAAATGACAGCTGTCAGAATTCCGCTTCTAAGATTGTTTGAATTCGATTTCCTATAATTACACTGGAATACATGTTTGACTTACAATTACGTCCTTCAGACGTGAGTTACTTACCCGCCGAATAAATCAACCCAATTCAGTTTGAGTGACACCGGATCACGACGTATGTATTTACGCGAGGACGTTGAATTTGAAATCAAATGACAGGTGTCAAAACGTCACGTATTTTCTATTAAAAAATTGAAATATTACCCACCGAATAAGAAACGAATATGTCCAATGCTGTTAGGGATATTCTAAAAGGTTTGCAAGGAAGTTTTATAATATTAAAAAGAAAACCTCTTTGAGATTAGTCGTAAAAAATCTTCTCGTATTCACTATCAGATTGCCTGTCTGTTTATTTCCTAAGTTAAAAAACCCTTAGTAATAAGTATTACATTCGATTTTGATATAATTGGTATTACTTGTTTTAATTTCTTTAAAAGTTCTTTAAAATTTCTTTAAAACTTGTTTAAAAGGAGGTGTAGATAGGTACAAAAGTTACAGGACCTTAAAAGCTTCCTGCCTAAGACCTCTAAGAAACAGGATATGAAGATTTCTCTACTGTACCAAGATAAGTTCCGTCCTCAGATAGATCTTGGAACATTTGTTAGTCTTACCCCCGTTTAGAGATGCATTGATAAATCTGTTACCAATACAAATAAGAGTACTATGATACTGAGATCATAAATTTAATAAGTGTACATCACAAAATTATGATTTTAAACAATTAAAATCGTTGAACAAATAATAAATCAAATAATTCGGCAACCTCCCCAACAATGAATACATCCCGTTATTAATTATGTGGCATATTTATTGTCTGCACTGCAGTTTATTTCACTGAGTTATAAATTAATAATCTCATGTTATATTATGAAAAACATTTATTATTATGTGAAAAAAAATTGTTAAAAGGAATCTTAAAAACCAGATGAGTCTCAAGATCTGTGCCGATCTTTGAATATCAATATAATGCTTAGCTTAAAAGCAGTGTCTATAGTAAGGAAAAGAAATATCAGATTCCAAGATACGAATGTTACGCTTTTTTGTGCTTAACAGCTTTCACGAGCCGTCGTATTTTGTAAACGGTAAAAAAGTATCATGTTTTTTTTCTACAAAAAATTATACAAAGTTAATAATATTAATAAAAAATCACATCATCTCAGCATCCACAAAAATTAAATGGTAGTGGATATAAAATTAAATTTAACTACCGCCGACGGTTTACCTAGTCGTAGACTACTTTTATAGCACTGCAGCTGAAATTGAATCGTAAAAATCTTATTTCCATCGCGATATCTACGTATAAATCGCATGTGCACATGGCATTAGCATCCTGCCGCAAATTATGGCGCAATCTCCAACGAATCTACGAACTTCCGTCACACGTAAAGTGAAAATTGGATTTTTACTGTTATACAAATGTGTTTCGTTGTAGTTAATGAATGTTAACTCGATGTTAACATTTAACTATTTTAATATTCACTCCTTATTGGAGTTAAAATTAATTTACATTTAAACATGAGTGAGCTTTAAAGCAGGAGGGACATACAGCTTACTTAAATAACTGGAGTTTCAATAGAAAGTGGAATCCTTTTTATCTTGTTTGTTTTGAATTTATTATTAATGTTGACTGAATACGAACGCTCTTTGTATACTGAGTGTTAGCCAATTGCCTACGATATCTTCAGATCAGAATTCCACAGGTCAAAGTTCAAGGCGACCAGAAACCAATAAATGTACAATTTTGATGAAATACTTACATATAGTCTGTTACTGGGCGAAATTTCTAATTCTGTAAAATGAAAATCCATTAGCTATTTGCCTCATGTATTCATGTAATTACAACCCTTCAAATTACATAATCGGATTTGGTTGGATCCTGACAGGATTATGGAACTCGCTTTACCTGTTTCAAATTATTGTAATGTAAAATAAATGTATGAGAATATTTTGCTATTATAATATGATCATTTTTCAATACCTACTACAATACTAATACTGTTATTTTTTTGAAGTGGACTCTCGGTGTTTTAGCATGTTGTTTTGTTTATAAATGAATCTATTTACGTAACAGAAAAGAACCGGAAATGTTATATCTCAAGAAATTCAATGACGTCACCATGATTCATGGTAATTTCTAACATCGCCAGGTGTTTTCATGATTTTTCAAAACCTCAAAAGTTAAACACAATAATGGTTATAGGGAGTAGTTTTTTTATAATATTGTTATAATAATGTAAAATAAAAAATAGAGTTAAGACTTTTTATCCATAAATATTTTATTTATTTCTTATACGAGTAACTGCATCAAATTTTGCAAGATAGTTACATTATTCCATCATCTTTGCGTTTGAGGTGACAAAAATTAATTAGCAATATGTCATTATTTCGATCTTTATGACTTAAGCTTAATAATACTGTGTTACTCCAGACTATTTATGGCACGTATACAATATATTACATTAACACTCATCAAAACCCCAAAGAAACATTACAAAGATCCTGTATAACGATTATCCCTCTTTATAAAGGATAACTTGCTTACCATAAAAAGGTTGTTAAAAGAAACAAACATTTTTTTAAATGGCGGTCTTCCATTCTGCGTCGTCTTTCCACGACGTTTGTTTATCCTTTTATGAATACCAAATTATCATTTAAATGGTACACAATTATTAATATACATTCGCAACAATAGCAGGATTTTCGTTTAATATTTCGTATTGTAGTATTTTTCAAGTCGGCTCTTCGGATAAAAATCTATAAAAAACACTCCTCATAATAAGATTCTCGTAAAGTCGCTTTTACTATACAGTAATAGTAATAATAACGTATAAAACTTGGACAGGAAACATTTAAATTTCAACCCTTCCATATCGGCTCTGCAAGTTGTGACAACAACCGAAACTAAACAATATTTAATTTTATTTTTTTATTATAATGAAAAATAATTACGGCCTATCGAGCATGTTGCTTATTACACTGATCTTCGGCTTCAAAAGTCCTGAATTCGAAACACGGCTGAACAGTATATAGCTGGTGAAATAATGTGCTTATTTATTTTGAGGCTTTTCATATTTCACGGATCTGTTTGCTTATGATTTATATGGTAAAGTCAAGCGAACAGCTTTCATTATTATTTACAGCCAAATACACATGTATGTTGTGAAATATGTTAGGAATTTCACAGAAACATTCCTAAACGTCTGTTATTAAATGTTATTTTATACACGCCATTAAATAAAATTTATTATGCTACATTTCCCCTTTATGAAAACTATCGCGTATTTCCAAATCATTTGGCAGTTTGAATCAGGTGAAGGAAATTGCTATGAAATATGACCCCTGTTTGTTAAGTGGAAGGGGCATAACTTTGGATGGATAATATATACGAAAATTATTGTAGAAGGTTTTAAAGTGTACTCTTTCAAAATAATTATACGCCCAGAAAGGCTATTACGAAAATTCAGGTTCTTAGGCCATGCTATGCAAATTCCAAACACCTATGATCTTGAATAGTATTTTTTGAAAATCTATTAAATGACATGAGCTTTAGGTATATAACAATCATGATTCCAACATTTTTAGAAACTGCTAA
Source organism: Myscelus amystis hages (assembly GCA_018244895.1). Lineage (NCBI taxonomy): Eukaryota > Metazoa > Arthropoda > Insecta > Lepidoptera > Hesperiidae > Myscelus > Myscelus amystis. The sequence goes on from DWQT01001592.1 coordinate 9,376, forward strand.
GCCTTCCGGCATCTATGATCCGTGAAACGACCATTTTCACAGACTGACACGATGTATGAAAATACATAGTAGTCAGTGATACGAATATTAGTATACAATAAAGCACGTGTATTCGTGCGTCTTATTGTCAAACTCGAAATTCCCGATAGTAGGTATTATTTGAACGTACAATTAAGTAAAAATACCAAAAAGCTTAACCATAATATTATAATATTTCAGTCTTAAACTGTGGATAACGTGTTCCATAAAATAAATGTTATACTTTAATCTAAATCCCGTGTAAACAGAAAGTACGTACCCGCTTCAAAGTATCGTAAAACGTTCCCATGTTCCCCAGAGACGCGATTTTGAAATTTATGTCACATTTCAAAACTTCGACGTATCACCGGCTATGAAATACAAAGTTCGTTTACAGTTTTAGTACACGAACCCATCTCTCTACCCGACGGATTATCCGCAGATATTAGGCATTATAAACTTAACGTTGACAATGGATATTAATAATTTTAGAGTAAAGCTTTTTGGAATTAATGCCTTTAACGTAAACATATTTTAGTTTTTGGCTATTTGTATGACAACAACCTGTTTATTAACAGAAGGGTTACATTTGTCAAGATTACATTGAATGAACATTATTTAGGTACAGTTGACCTTCAAGTTAAGTACACGTCGTTTTATTGTTGTGTGTTTTTACAATTTTTGATATATGAAATGGGACTTAAATATCTAACGCTGGGTTCGTTGTAGTATATGAAAAACCAAGCTATCAAAAGCCGCCGCTACGGCCGCGGACACATCTGTTAGCTTGTGTATATTATATAATTTGATCTTTTTCATCTTGATAATAAAGTTGATTTGTTTCTAAACAAAGAAGGTAATATTTCTAAGTTTAAAAAGTTGCCGGTAAAATCTGCAAGAAAGAAGTTTTTAACCACCGTCCTTCGACAAATTTAAAGTTCACTTAGGTACTACTTGTTATTCGTGAATTTCCGTACCAAGGACGTGATCATTTATCTCTGTATAGCTTACTCTTGTCATGCGGGAGAGTGCCACTCTTATCTTTAAGTTAGTGTAAGGTACTTTGTTTCGTATATTTTCGTTTATTACCACCATGCAGATAGTGAGATTATATGCCTGTAGTCCTATTAGTTTTATCCTTACCCAACTTTTAATTTGATAACGTTCATATAAGTTTTAATCACAATTATTGTTTTGTGACAGCAGTCATGATTACCGATCTGAATATAAATATTCCACTTGAGACAAAATATTGAGAGATAATTTTTTATTAGCTTTAACACTTTAGTTTGACATTGGATATACGATAGCTTGTTTGAGACACTGACATAACCATCAATAGATATTTGCGACACAGAGTGAGGGTTCTCTTATGAAATGGAGCAGCTGCAATTGTTGTACAATATCTTCGATTTTTTTTTATTTAATGAGACTTTATCTAATCATACTCGTATTATGGTTACCTTACGCTATGTGTACGACGTACTTGTCTAGCCTTTATTGTATTAAGCACATGAAAAATAATATTATACATATAACTTGAATGATTCTTTATATATAAATTCATTCAATGTGACGATTTACCTATAAATTGCATCATTTAAAGAATATTATGTATATTGCTTGCTATGGATGTTTCACTAAGCCGAGTTGTAATAGGTATACATATTATTGAACACCGCATAACAGAGAATTTTTAACACAACATAGTATGGTATTCTTGGGGTTGGTTTACTTCGGAAGATATTCACTATCATTTTAATTAAAAAGCTGTTAAATGTACGTGTACTTTTTACGAGCTTCATTTATCATGAAATTCTTAACCGGATAAAACTTTGTACATTTTGAATTCTCTTCAGAGATCTCTCTCGCTTTATTTCTGTATCTGTAGACCACAGCTGCATAGATTTATTTACCCTTAGGTACTTTTGTTTTCTTGCTCGACGTCCGTTTAAAGACCTGGTTGAAATTCATTGTTTTTCAGCGTACCTTTTGATTAAAGTCAGCACAACGTCCGCCTGTAGTTACGCTCGCTTACTCTCCAAATAGCAAAATTAACTCTAGTCACCTTCATTTCCACTATACTAGTGCTATATGGGAGTTTATTTGTTTCGACCTCAATATAGCTTTCTCTCTGATACGGATTTTAATAAATAAAAGATGAAGATAAATTCCAGTCACGGCAGAAAACTCAATATCAGAAAATCTGTAAAACAAAAGGAAAACTTGAGAAACGGTTTCTTCAAGCTCGATAGATATTTATGTCTTATAAATAAGCTATCGTATTACGATTTTTCTTTGCGCATATCAATGCAGAGTTTAGTTATCTAGAAATTACGGTAAGTTTAAAAACGTGGCGGTATGTACAATCGTGAATGAATCCATTTATTTACTGTTTAAATATCAAAGAACATTGTATCATGATATACATATATTATATCGCACTGATACAAATTATTTTAAGAAAAACTTTATGACAATACGCTTTATACGTATTCAAAAACACAATAATTCCGTTTCGACTGTTCCAAACCTTTCCAATATTTTTCAATTCCGATAACTATTGTTAAACATATCTTCATCACGCAATCGATAGATATTGTATGCTGTATATATGTATGTACGTTTTATCGTCGAACGCTTGATATCAACGACACTGCAATACAAGTGAGAAAAATCAATATCAACTAACAATGTTTGTCGGTAGCCATAGTGAAGCAGACTTCTGCTATTGGCTTAACGATTCTGCGTATATACGCCGTTGTAGCAAGACTTCCTAGTGATCAGTTGATAGTACAGCTTACTCTAAAGAAAAACAACTTAGTTATGAATCAAGAAGCTAAGAAATTGGCTACAAATTTATACGGCAGAGTGAATGTACCAAACAGTGAGAGGTATCGAGTGAATTTTTGCACAGATTTGGAGAAGTCAGTTTTAATGAGTAACTTCGAGAGGCGCGGCTGGCATCAAGTCGGACCCGATGACGAGTGGAACTTCTATTGGGCGTCGACACAAACGTGTCGAAACTTATTCAGTGTCGAAAGCGGATATCGGATGAATGACAATCAAATGATAAATCATTTTCCGAACCACTACGAACTGTCTCGGAAGGATTTGCTTGTGAAAAATATTAAACGGTATAGAAAAGAATTAGAGCGGGACGGAAACCCTCTCGCTGAGAAGGCTGAGGTGATACTCCACGGGGGCCAAGTGGTCACTAGATACGTCCATCTAGATTTCGTGCCAGTAACTTTTGTATTACCGGCCGATTACAACATGTTCGTTGAAGAATACCGGAAATCCCCGCAGAGTACTTGGATAATGAAGCCGTGTGGAAAATCTCAAGGTACCGGAATTTTCCTTATAAATAAACTTTCTAAGCTCAAGAAGTGGTCTCGCGAGGCGAAAGCGCCTTTCCACCCGCAACTCAGTAAGGAGAGCTACGTCATATCGCGGTACATCGATAATCCTTTATTAATTGGCGGCAAGAAATTTGATCTGCGATTATACGTATTAGTGACTTCTTTCCGCCCTCTCAAAGCGTATCTGTTTCAACTGGGGTTCTGTAGGTTTTGTACGGTGAAATACGACACGAGCGTGACGGAACTCGACAATATGTACGTACACCTAACCAACGTTAGTGTGCAGAAGCATGGAGGTGATTACAACAGCATTCACGGCGGAAAAATGAGCGTCCAGAATTTACGTTTGTATTTAGAAGGCGCAAAGGGCAGAGTGGTGACTGAAAAGCTGTTCGCCGCGATGCAATGGCTTATTGTTCACTCGTTGAAAGCCGTCTCGTCGGTAATGGCTAACGACAGGCATTGCTTCGAATGCTACGGGTACGATATCATAATAGACAATCAACTGAAGCCCTGGTTAGTTGAAGTAAACGCCTCGCCATCGCTGACTTCCACAACGGTGAACGATCGAATTTTGAAGTATAAACTCATTGATAACATTTTGTCCGTTGTCTTGCCTCCTGAAGGTATTCCAGATGTGCGTTGGAATAAGCAACCTAGTACGGAAACTTTGGGCAATTTCGATTTGCTGATTGACGAAGAGCTCCTGGAGAAAGATGAACTAATTGCGCCAAGTAGTCGATCGACCAAAAATAAGAGATAATAAATTGGATCGGATATTTTAGTATCGTATTGTTAATTTAAAATACTTTTTAAGGGCATTTAGAGGAATATCGGGTACAAGATATTGTGTACAGGAGTTGATTAAACAATTATTTTCTAGTCCTTTGGAACATTTTATATTCATTATTATAACTTAGTTGTCGTAAATAATATTTTCAAAGAGAATTAGATATAAATATGTAGAATGTTTTGGCATAATAATTCATCAAATAATAGTGTCAATTAAACTTGATCAAATAAAAAGGATGCATTTGAAAACAATTATGAAAAGTAAATTGCTTATCAACAGTAATTTGTTCGGAATAGTGCATGAAATAACGATGAGGTAGGAATTTTATTTCGCACGTTAATGTTTACAGTCGGGGGAATAGTTACGCCCCACAGCAACCATTCCATATTGGACATGGACAGTGAAAAGCCCAATGATGTGGGATTTTGTTTTCCCGATAAAACCCCTTTTTGGAATCTATTCACGTCACTTTTCAGTCAAGGCATGTTGTAATTATGCACATTACTAAAAATGTACAATACTATATGCAACGCAAGCACTTATTACTAAACTTTAATTAATATTTTAATTGATTAACTTTCTGATATAGATATTTCTGATATGTAGCAAATAAAAGCTTAATCGTAATTAGGGAAGAGTTGTACTTTAAATTTATATGATAGATAATAAAAGTTAAAGTCCATTACACTAAATATCAAACTGTGGAACAGAACAATTCAATCCAGCTTATCATTTTATTGTTATCGATACTCCACACCCATGTACTTGTATGTAGATTCTTAAGTTCATTATCCTTCCATCGAAATGGGTTACTTGAAATAATAAATACAATAATCAATGAAATGTTATTATGATTTATTTAAAATTATGGACTTAAATTCAAAATTTGTCAAACAAAACGAGCGAAACGAAAGCTATTAGCGCAGAGGCTGTGTAAAGTTAATTTCCGCACAGCTTTACTGATGTCTCTCATTTCATTTAGAATATTAAAACACATTTTGTTTCACACTATACTTGCATCCATCATCTATCAGAATAAATATATCATGGTTTTATTTATATATAACTACAGAAAAATTCTAAAAATATTATATAAAATTGCAAAAGTCAGCTGTATGACTAACTACTGTAAGTTCGGTTACTCAACAATAAGCTTCAGTGACGAGGTGACGACAAGAACATTAGCTGATTGCATTTATTATAGGTTATTTTAATGGCATAATCTTTAAATAGAAATATTGCAGTTAAAAAAACAATGCTTCCTGCCTACCCCATTGGGGACCTCGCGTGATGGTTATGTATGTATGTATGTAAAAAAACAATGTCATAATTCAACGTTTCTTTGCAACTGTCCCTGTTAATATTTTTAATTTCCTTTGCCTTACAATTTCGAACAATTTCAACATCAGCCACAATGGGCGATAATGATAATCGTTTATACAGCTAAAAGCCACAAAGTCATTTAAATAAAAATTATTCTTCACAGCGAATAGTTTCATTAAACGTTTACTTTTGAACAAATGGTAGCCAACATTTTGTATCGTGTCCGAACATTTTATATTCATTTACCTTTACAAGTTAGGAGTTAAAATAAAAGTCGCCGAATGCGGAGGGCGGTCGGAGCGGAAATTGCTATGAAAGACGTGCCGATGGATCGCAAATGGAATGCAACGGTCTTTTGACCCCGTCTATTATTATGGACTTCAGTTAACAGATAATACAACAATCTTTTTAATATAGCGACTGTTAATAATTTGTTATAACAGCAGATTATAAACAAATTACCAAATTAAACACAACACCATAATCAAACTTTAAAAACATAGAGAAAGTCGATGTTCAGGTTGATTATAAAATATGTACCTATATTTTTGTTTTTCTATATTTATTTACCTTTATTTCCTGTAAATAAAAACAACCCCAAACTGAACATTGTCCACGAAAAAGTAAAATTCACTTACCTGTTCACTTGGTGAAGATACATTGTAATTTCGTGTTTGAGTGACGACGCCGAGATGAACGGAAATTGGGATGCCACGTGCCCATGGTGATGGTATTCGATAGCTTTGGAATTGGCTATTAACGCTTCAGTTAATAGATTATCGAGAGAACAACACTAAAACGTGGTCCTTTGGTTTACGTTCCTAAATGCTAACTGGCTCTTTTAGATTCGACACACACACGGAACGAATATTCGAGTGATAAGTGGGATGAGACATATTCCTGTTACTAATGAATACAAGTTAGTGGTAAGCTACACACTATTACTACTGAATTTTACATTTTACTTTGTATTTATACTTTAAAACCACATTGATTATGTACGTTATAAACAAGCAAAAGGGAAACCGGAGACCGGCAGTGAGGTTAGAGGTGGTCGGAAATCACGCTCAATAGGACACGTCATAATGGATTGTGAATGGATAGAACGGCTTTCCAATGTTCCACTGGTTCTAGTATTTACGTAAACATTGGAGCACTATACACTACATGCGATTTCGTTTGTTATCGTCAGGGAGACAATGTCAATCCAATTAACGCCCATGAAACTTATTTAATTACTCAAGCTTCTTTTTTTATGACATTGGGTTACAATAACTTTTTTCTCATATTGTAGTAACCTATAGACAGTCAAGTAATGGTACGTTCAGACTACGACAGAAATTGTGACATAAGTGTCAGACATTAATGTCTGTACTTTTTGCACTTATA
>DWQT01001593.1:0-16259 GCA_018244895.1 Myscelus amystis hages
CCGGTGTCACTTCTCACTCCGTAAACAGCAAAGGGTATAGATGAAAATGTCTAGAAAAAATTTTTTTGGCAAAGCGACTTTTGCTGGGTCAGCTAGTATAATATAAAATAAAATCAGTTGTTTAAAGGAGTTCTGAAATTTTTTCTGGCTTTTTACTTTAAGTTCACATTGTTCCAAAGCCGAAGTAAACTTCAAGTTTAATAAAAGTGTTCACATTATATGTAACTTACTGGGTGCAAAAGTGTCTTATAAACATATAGTAATTTTAGTGTAATTATTATTAAATAATGGTATTTATCATTCATTTTGTTTTATTGGAAATTGGACTTTAATTAGTTTGTAACTATGTGTAAATTATTTTTCTTTCTTCTTTCTTTCTTTCTAGTTTCTTATTATTTATATATAAATCAGCCCAACAAACACCCAGACAGGCCACCTGACAACAGACTCATATGTAGGTATTTTTGTGGTTTGATATAATATAATTTTTGTCTGTAGTGTAACTTATTTTTTTATCGTTCCGACAAATGTATGAAATACATTCAGTGTTGTTTTATGCATGGTTGTTGCGTTATTAAATTGTGCAAATACCATCAAAACCCGTTCTTTTATATAAAAAAAAATCCGTTGAAATAAAAATCTATCAGTAAATGTTTCAAGACGTCTTATCGAGGCTTCGTTTTCAGTGAAATTCATGATCTCGCAAGACGGCCGCAGCCTGATGAAGCTGGGCGACTTCACGTTTACGAAGTTTCTGTGCAACGGGAACAAGTGGTGGTGGTATTGTTACACGCACAACGAGTACGGATGCCAGGCGAGGATCTACACGGAACAGAACGCACTGGTGTACGCGAAGAACCACCACAATCACCCGCCCACTGAATTCTTTGTATGACGTTTGCTTTTGTCTAGGCTAATTTGTACACGTTTATTGTTATTTGTGACTCTGTGATGGCGCTTGCTCTTGACACTAGTCTGTGCAGGTCGCAGCAATGACATTTACAACCCCGAGTGTGTGTTTTACACTCATCTCTCTCTCTCCTTTCCTTAGTCACGTAGATTCAATTTATCTTTTATTATACGTAATGATAAGATATAGATACTTAAAAGACTATTCTTGTAAAATACTTCAAATTATAATATTTGGGTATTCAATTATTTTTGGAGATTTTGAGTACATTTTACAAACTATTTCTATTCTGCTTTAGATTTATATTTTTCGTACTCTGTCATATTTGAAATACATGAATGAATATTTAGACAATTGTACTTTTTCAAAATCGACTGATTTAGTATAAACTGACAACATAGGCGACTTGTTTACGACTTTGTGTATTAGAAAATGGTTTGTAATATTGTATAATAGTGTAAGTGTAAAAACTTTTTTGGTGTTATTATAAAATGTAATTTATACTGTTCCTGTTAATAATGCTCATTTATGTATATTGTCATGGCATTTACACTACGCTATTATACCAACTAAGCGTAAGGATAGGTGGCGAGAATTATGATCATAGTACATTGTTATTTAAGCTGGACTATTTTGGTAAGTGTAATCAATGAAGTGTCTAGTTAATTATAAATGTACAACTCTTTTTAACGCATCTGGATTCGTCTAGATATCCGATTCTGGCAGTTTAGTGTGTTGATATTAAAATACGAAAAGCAAGTAACAGGTGTTGCTTAGTTCGCGTAAAAGTGTTCACTAATCTTTTAGGATTTTGTATGATGCGGTCCTTAGGTTTCCTTGACAAATGGACTTAATTGTGTGAATTTTAAAAAGGTGCCGAATTTTTTTCTTATGTCGATTTATGGTCTGGGCTTAATGTAGATAGCTAAACATACAAATTTTAACAGGTGTTTATTTATTATGAATATATTTTCTATATAATAGCTGAACGTGTAATAAATCAGTGTAAAGTTCTGCCAATTAACATTGTGAGGTAAAGTTTTATATAAATTTGGTTTTCTTGAGACAAATTACCATTTTCAGTTGATTAGTATTTTTTAGATAAAATAAAAATGCAATATAGTTTTAAACCCATGTATCGTTTATGTATCCGACACGTCATATACATACGTAGGGTAGGGTATTTAATGTTTTTATCTAGCATAATAACAAGGTGCTTACTTTGTGATAGGAACAAATATGATCTCTGATTTTAGGAATCTCTTGCCTTTTATTAATATTTGTAGTTACGTATAACTATTACAGGAAAAGCAATATATCGAGGCATACGTCATTTTCAGTATTAACGCACATGTGTTCCGATGCTGTCATTTGTACTAAATAAAGATAATTTTTATATTCCTTCTCTTTTATTTATTTTATTTATTAAACAGGAAGAAGTTTGAGCGACACGGGGATCAACGCATGCCCTAAATCGCTGAACCTACAATTCTAGAATTCTAGAATTTTGTAGAAAGGTTCTTTATATAACGTAAGTAACGCACTGTAAGGAAAGAATTGTCGAAAGTCCACCCCTATGAGGGTAAAATTTAGGTAGAACGTTACTATGAAAAATCTGTTATATAAAAAAAATAAGCATGTATGGATTTTTGAAATTTAAATTTGATATATCCAACAGTAGAATAATGGCATTTTGGCTAAGACTTCGTTGAACTATAGTTATTTAGCACAAACCAAAACTGTCTTCCGTGAGTATATGTAAACAGCACACATTTTTCTTTGTCCTACTAATCAAATGTTGCCCTTTCAGATAAAGCTTTCTTCATACAGTCGGTCAGAGGGAAGCCTCTGATCATGTACAATAATTATACATTCTGCAAGCATTCCTCACGCAACGGTATCGTCAGGTGGACATGTTCGACGCATTCCTACAAATGCTGCAAGGCCGTCGTTAAAACGTCTGGCCAGAGTATCATTCAGGCCAAAGGCTTCCACAACCACGACGCCTCGCAGTTGCAGGTCAATCGAGCCTTTGGATGGCGTATTAACTAGATCGTGTTTTATTTCTTGTTAAACAATAAGAAACGTTACGTTTGTAAGGACAGAGATATTTGGCACTAAATGCTTTCTGCCTGCCCCATTAGTAACCAGGATATAACAAGGAAATAGGTATAATAATAATATTAAATTATTCGGGAATTGTACAGAAAAATGTGATATTATGTAAATAAAATGGGTCCCAAAATGTCCCTTGAGGCGTCCCTCAATTCCAACTATCCCTAGAAAATAATCAGAACAATATTCAGGTATAAAATTACAATTTAGGATACCTGTGGTGCTTTGTGCACAATCAAAAGCAGAATAATAATAATAATAGATAATAGTAAGTGTGAAAATATTGTAATCATTTATCGGAGTTGGAATTCAAAATATCCTATGGGCTTGGACTTTTTTGCATTTTATGTAGATCTTTATTAACTTTTGCATTTTTTTTTTCGGAATTAAGAACTGGAAAAAATGTGTTAACAGAGTAGATTATTTCAGTTGTAATAAATTCACGTTTTATAGAAAGTTAGGTAACATATCAGTCCATAGTCAAGTGAATATCTTTATAAGTCGCTACTATTTTGTATAGATAGATACTGATTGTAGTATATATCTATTTGTAAAAAGCCTCATTCTTCATTTTGAAGTGTAAAGAGAATATGTATGTTTATCAGGTTTTATTATAGTTAACAAATATTTTATTGATTAAATTTAAACTAGTTACGTTTGTATTTTAATGGATTCAATTTTTATTTTTTGTGATATTTGTGGTAATGTATAGTTTTTAAGTTTGCAATAGAATCTCAGGGCCATATCATTTGTTTTAAAATGTGAGTTAACAAATTTATTGCTGGGAATAGTTTTATCTTTATTAGATAAGGCTAAATGAATTAAATTATTAAAAAAGAATAACTTAGTATGCTTAAAGTTTTGTAGTTAAAGATTGTGTCTATAAAAAGATAAGGGTATATTATTATCACTATAATTATTGTCCTGTATAATGTACATGCATTACGTAATTTATTGTATCAAATAATTTTGAAATGTGAACCCGGAGTGATGAGCAATAATAAATTTTTATATCAAGTAATGTACTATTGTAAAATGTCTTATAGTTCATTTTTTTTAATTTATGTTGCCTCCCACTGATTTTCTCAAAATTATTTACAAATTATTTTTACGTCAGTTCATATCATTTTGGTTGTTTACTTTTGTCTTTTCATTTTATGTAAAAATAAATAACTTTCTATAACATTTCCGGTCGCAGGTCCGCTGGAAGACAAATTTGAGGTATTTGACCCTTACCTTTCTTCCGCTATGAACAAATTCTCATATAATTTATGTAGTATACTCCATTCTGCCCTGTGTTTCCATTTAGAAAAAAATAGTCTCATGTAATTGTTCTTAATTACTTTTGTATAGATTATTTTTTTTAATTGTCTTAAATAAAACCGCTGCAAGCTCACAATATTTATGTGTACGTTTCCTTTCAGTGCTATTCACTTTGTCGAAAAATCGGCGGAAAATGATGATCGTGGACGGCTACAAGTTCTCGTTGCACTACGTACGGAAGGAGAAGGAGAGGTGGCAGTGCAGCAGACGCAGCTACTTCGGCTGCAAAGCAGTCATTCACACGTACGCCGGGATCACACTCTTCAAAAACACTTTCCACAATCACGCCCCTTGACTCTTGTTTTATAGTCCTAGGTTCTTAATAAATCTTCATGAATTTGAACTTGATCCAAAATATAGATTTTTTAGACTGAACAATATTGCACCGGCGTTCGGGAATGGGAGTTTAGAACTCGACGAATGTCAATTTTTGATTGTTGACGTTCAATTTTAAAAAAAGAGTGAAAAAAAAATATATGGCACGCGTACCACATTCTAGATTGGTTGTTACATATCTCTCAATGTCACATAGTGTATGCAGCAATATGTTCCTAATATAACAATTTATAAAGGTGAAATGATTAATGACGGGTTAAATATATTACTTTATGTAAATAATAAATGAATTGAATATTATTACCAACACTTGTTGTTTTATTATAGTTTGTATCGAAGTGTCTATAGCAGGTTACCTATAAAGAATTATTGATAATATGAAGTTGAAAGATATTGTGAGGGGATCTCTACACGTTTTCGTGTGGGGCCACCGTTACAAATTATAGCCTTAACCCTTTCCATGCTGAGAGGTGACATAACTGTCATTGGATAACTCCAATACGGGAAATTTAAAAGGAATAGTTTCAAGGTGTAAACGGTTGACACAGTTGATCCCACTCCAACAGTCTTGCCTTTACCAAGGTAAAGACAGGAGTAGAATTTGTTAGAATTAATGTGGTCGGTGAAATTCCAATTTAACTTGCCAATTCTGGGTGCGTGTTTCCTGATATTTTTATTGCACAGAACAATTGTTCCCGTCACACAAATGTTCGTTCACTTTCATCGGTTTAGCGACCAGGCCACGTTCTACAGACAGGCCATTTAATAAATTTCATTCTCCCTTCGTTTTAGATACCCAGCTATTTGCACCGTGCCCGATATGCGGCGACGTGATCTCTGGTTCCCACTACGGTGTCCAAACGTGCGAGTCCTGTAAATTGTTCTTCAAGAGGACGATGCAGCTGAACAAACAGACGGAGTACTTCTGCTCCCTCGCCGGCATCAACGGCGGCAACAGCTGTGAAATCAACACGTACACAAGATCCAACTGTAGATTCTGCAGATTCAACAAATGCATCAGCGCCGGAATGCTACCAGTCATGGTTCGGAAGAAATATTGATCAATCATTTTACCGATAAAAAAGATTAGTGTTATTTCGTCACATCTTTTTACGTGACAGTCAAGTGTCGTTCGAATGTCTGATAACTGTTTCGCATAATAAGTGTTTATTTGAATATGTATCATTGATTGATATCATATTTAGTTTGGATAAGAGAATGCCTATTTGGAAGGCTTAAAAAGAATTTTATAGATCTTTTTTATTTCATGATAATAATCTCAGTGAAGGTCTTCTATATATATTGTGGCATTGTAAAAACAAATTATATTTGAAAAAGAAATTTCTAAAACCCAATATTTAACGTAAAAAAATTGAGGTAAAGTATAAATGGACGCACTGTCAGGGTATTAAAATTGAATGATTGAATTTTTAATCAAAACTAAAAATGTTGATAGTTATTCTTTCCATTGGAGACTTAATAGAAATATTTGTGATATTTTAATAGCGAGTGAAAGAAGAAGTAAGTAGAAATAGTAAGATTTTTACAAATTGAAATATTTAGAATTAAAAAGTAAATAAATTACTATATAATCTGCGTAGGTTAAGTTTAGTATAAGTTGATTGCAATATTATTAAACAACCGAATACGAAAGTTGAAGATATCTTTAATTTTTTTTAAATTTAACTTTAAAATGTTTAATAAAATTCAAATCGATTAAGATGTGGCATTGAATTATGGGTGAATTTTGTTACATTTAGATCAATAGGGTATTAAGATCGATTTATAATTTTTACAATAATAATGTTCGTCAGTTATATATTTTTATGTTGTTTATTATGCGCATGTATAAGAGATGGTTCTAATTTTAAATTACCTTAGTCCTACGCGATACTTGTACATAGTATTGTTATATTGATTAGGTACCTATAAGTTGGCGGACAACTTTTATAAATTTACACTTATATATGTGTATTGTATAAAGATATTTTTATAAGACTCGTTGAAATAAACTGTCAAAGTATAGAAAATACTGTTTTTATTTCAATTTAGGCTTGCGATTTTTATACGGTCGTCAAGATTCGAATTAACCAAATGTTAACACTCTTTCCTTTTTTAAACTTCGTATTTTAAACAAACTAAAGCTGTTTAAGAAAATCGAATGTGACTTCTCTTTTCTTTAGACTCTTCTTTTCTTTAGACTTTGTTTCTTGTTTTTTTTGTCAAATCCGTTCATTCATCCGCCATGTTAGATATTAAAAATTACACAAATAAGAAATAATTTTCGGAAATAGAAGCGTTAGGAGCAAATTTGAGGTTTATTGGGGAAGCGGTAGGCGTTGCGGTCTGGCTGATAATTAAAGTGGTCGCAGTATAATGTAAAACTATGTCGTAAATACCCGTATAAATATTAATATAATTATTTTGTGCACAGCCTAAAAATATACAACTTACTAGTACTGTGCCTATTTCATAAACATTACAGAAAATATTTTTTTATGAAGGCGGATAGACGTTTGTATAATGTTTATGTAGACGAAAGATTAAAAATTAACATACATACATATTAAAATACATCGATTTAACTGCGTCGGTCGGGTCTATGGTATTGGAGAGATTTTAGGGTAAATTTTTACAGTCCCATATCTCTCTCCGCGCTAGTTTGCTTTGGGAACAAGAGTTTCTGGTGCAGAGCAAAGCGATGTGTCGGGTCCTGATATATTAGTCTCCTCTCTCCTTTCTGTCCTAACTCTATATGTTCTCTCCTTAATGTTCTTCTTAAATCTTGATTAGCAAGCGAACTTAACTCTGGATTATTTTCCAGGTGGTCCCGTGCCGCGCTACAGCTGGTCTCGTCAGGGCAACGCGGTGATACTCCTCGGGGAATACAGGTTTAAGAAGCGATCGAAACACATCAACCAGAAACAGGAGATCCACTGGGTCTGCAATAAGTGCGACAAGGGTTGCAAGGCGAAGCTCACCACTCTCAATGACGCCATTATTAAACTATACAATGTACATGATCATGACGGTTTGCAAAATACGAAGACAAAATAGTAACAAGTCTTCCTAATTATGTCTTTCTAGAATTAGCCCCTTGATACGATAGAACAAAGATACAACATAAAAATGATGCATCATAACAACGTAACAACAGAGAGGCTTAGATCAGTTTTTAAGAAGATTATTTTTCTAAGTAACACGGTGTTTGTAAGTAGGCCACGTGGCAACGACTGAATTATGTGTTTGTCTTAAAAAGCGCCGTACGATATGAAGAAAAACGCTTCAATACTTACAATAGTTGTATTGGAATTCGTCTGGAGGCGCTTTATAAATCGAGACTCGAATTAGGTAGCAAAATGCTTTTGGTCGGCTACACCACAGATCATTGCTTTGGTATTATACATTCTTAGTTCTGTAAACGAAGGGTCAATGTCTTATAAATAAAATCACGTTACTATTGCACTCTTATTTATTTCAAGCCTTGAGATCAAATGTTGGTTATATAATATTATTATACGGAATATTTAAATACATCTAGAAAGTTATCTAAAACTCTATAATATTCAGTTTTTTTTTTTTAAGCCACTAATATTGAAGAAAAATTGATTTTAACATTTATGTATATTAAATGCATGTGACAGATAGATGTGAAATATATGTGACATTGGAACAATATTACTCATTGACATAATTGTTTCTAATTAGGATCATACTACATTATGAATATGAATAGGCAGTTACATACATATATCTCTCCTGAATATCGACTGATGTTTCTAAAATGTAGCTATTAATTAGTAACAGAGATGTAAAATTAGTGAATTATACATTAGATTAATTTTAATAATATCAATGTGCCTTAAAAGCAAACTAGACATAAAGCGCTTTACACACAATCCATCATGCTTATAAAGGTTTTCGCATACTGCATCTACGCGACTCAAAACTTATTCAGCATTAACCTTCATATAGTGTAAAACTTTTACCATACTATTTTAATTTGTTTTTGGTACTATTTTAATTGGTTTCTAGTTGGTGTCGGAACGTTCAAGTCTGAATCGAATTTATACCACATGACGCAACCTTACCACTGCCAAATTTGTCTTCAAAAATTAGTACAGTTGACTTGAGCATTGTCATTGTGTGTAATATGCTTAATAAATATGAAACTACTTCAAATGTATAACATGTTTTAACATCAAGTCTATTATATTATTACGCTATTATACAATCTTAATTAATAATTAAGTAGATAACAATTTTGTACATTAAAAAAAGAAATGACAAATATTAGGTACTTTTGAATACTAAAACGTGAAACTTAAATGTATGTGTATATTTTTGTAAAAGGACATCTGAATATTTTGTAATAATACTTAAAATGTAGCGTAAGGTAAGACACAAATATTAAAAATAATTGTAAGTACAGATACCAATGTTAGAAATAATTGTGATTTAATTTACATTAATATTATGTATTGCAATGATTTATAAATGTAATTAATTCAAATAAATATTCATAAAATTGATAACGGACATTCCAATGTTAATATCGTGTATACCTCATTTTTTTTAAATCAAGACTTGTATTGTTTGATAGGTGAACAACGTTAATTAAAAAGTATAACGTAATTGAAGGAAACAAGTTGCAAAATCGTTAAGAAAATAAAATGTAACATCCCCAGTGCAATTAGTGTTATTACAAGTTACTGAACGATAAGTGTTGTAAATTTTGAAATTATATGACAATTATTTTATTTATACTTTCTAATATAGGTACTAATGATTTGAAAATAGCTTATTCGCAAGCCCGAAATATGTTATAGTTTTAATACTTACATCGTAACACTGATTTTTATACTACCAACAAACACTACGACAATACTTCCTACGCTATTATTACGTATTATTTATTACTATAAAAGAGAGACAAAAAATTCTAGGTTATAAGTGTTAATACTCAATACAATCGGGGAATGCAATATATTTGCAGTTCTATGCTTATAGGCTTAAGGCGACGATCCATTGGTGAGACGCGAAGCCACTGTCCATTCGCTATCGGAACGTATGGCGAGTTAAATTGCTTATATTTAAAACAATGATGTTCAGTCTGCGCTCTTCTATATTATGACTAGGACAGAGCTTGCAGCAGCAATTTAAGAAGCCTTATGACTATTACGATCCCGTCGCCTGGAATGCGAGCGCCTGGAAATAAAAATTCTAATGTAGTATCATATAGTAATAATATTTATGATTAATATACGGACATCCGTAAGCTACATCATGCTTCACACAATACTTGCTCTGTCGCATGCATTGGAATGAAAATACTATTTATGAATGTACTCAATAACTTTTAATATAAATCGCAAGAGGAAGTGGGTGTTATACAAAATTAAATTTGCCAAGTCGGTTTGATGATATTTTGTAATTTCATGAAAAAATAATGTAAAGTTATGTACGTATTAACAATTACGTACAAATGTAAACAGCGTTTTATAATAATTTATTTATATATAATATTAATCTAATACTGTCCCAGTCGTCTGTCTTTCTATCAATGTCTTTTAACTGTGATATCAGTGTTACCGAACCGACGGTTTGACTCGCCTATAGATCAACCCCACTTGAATGTATTATGTGTTCGTAAAATTATAACATACATATATTATCATGGTTATAACATTGGTCGTGTTTATAATTTTGTATGGGAATACAACGGAATTGTTAACTAATCGAATATAAATCAGTTGTGTTTGGACACGAAAGAGCTATATATGTTTTATCAAAAATAATTGTTTCTGAAAATCACGACTAGAATTTAATTTCGGAATTTGAATGATAATATTTTTATATGTATTTATTACTTTTCTGTATAATATTTATTGTGGACTGTATTAGTACCGTATGACGTCCTTAAATTTAGAAAGTATGTTTCTTAAGGTGTTCGGATTACTCAATAATCTTAAAGTCTAATAATGAAAACGGCCAATGAATATGTGTAATTTGTTAATAAGACTCGTATTGAATTCGATTAGTTTTTTTTATGAATAAAACTTCGTGAAATTGTTTTAATTGTTTTATTTACAACTTCTGACATTATTTTTCTGATTGGGTATTTTTAATTAAGTACGGCATATTTATAATATAAACCCTGTATTTAAAGCATACAAACTAAATTCACATATAATCAATAATAACTAAAGTATTCGCTAATAATATTTACCTATATTAAACTCGTATACTTAATACTTGGATGGTTATAATCAAATATACATAATATGTAGTTATTTATTTGTTTTCCTTATTCTATCTGAAAATAGGATGCAAAATCTTTTATAAATTTATTGCATAGATAATCGTGATAAATTGCTTAGGATGAATACACAAAGTTATATAAGACTTTAGAAAACTATTAGAACCCCAAAATTAATGAAATTGCTTCCTAACAATTAACAGGAGCACGAACTATTAATTCTGAGCTTCTCTAATGTTATGACATTATCATGATATTGAAGATGATCAGTAAATATACAGATTTGGTGCGTGTCATTTCAATGTAAAACGTGTTGTTTCATACTAAACTTTACCACACACGCATTGGCAGAGTAAATTAATTAATGGTTGTGTTCGTTCTTCAAGTACATAATCTCATTGTTAATGGTGACAACAATGGCCTTGCACCCGCTGCGTTGCTTCACGCACCGCCAGCGCCCTCTGCCGTGGTTCTCAATGTGCAACCCGTATTTAAATCCGTCTATTTCAAGCTGTTTCGATGTCCTCTTTCTCCTTGTGTAAATATCTGCTGAAAATATTCACCAACTGTATTCCCGTAACTTGTTTTTAGTTAATTTGATTATTTATTGTAAAAGTCGAATCAACCTAATATAATGAGCGGAATTTATATAAATAGCTCTAAAATGAATGAGATTTATGTATGTATATAATGTATGGATAAATTAAAACAGTCTATTATGTTGTGAGTATAGAACCAAAAATGATTCCTAGGTGTTCCAAATAGATATTAAATAAAAAGAAATTAGCGCCACACCTTCTTTCATCAAAAATGAGACGGCACGGTGTAGGCCTCCAGGCCTCGCAGTTTTGCGAAAGACGGGCTCTCGGCAGGGGACCAAGAAACTAGATGCAGCTAAAGCCACCATAATGACAGCATTGTTGCAACAATAAATAAACTGTTATATTTCTCATCCCGTAACCATAGTAACTTCATGTTCACGAAACGGCGTCTGTTTCGGGGTAGGAACAGCTAGGGGTACAATAAATGCGATAGAAGTCAAAAAAACTTTATTTTCAAACCGTACACAAACAATTAGAATAAATAAAATACTATTTTATAAGAAGTGATCTCCTCCAGGCAAACATCAGGTGACACGAAATGTAGTAAGGAGAACTATGTAAGAGTAGAGAAAAGAACAATATGTCGATAATAGTCGTAGTTTTTGATATGATAATAGACTTAAATGTATATTGAGATGAAGAACGGATAATTACATACATGTATATAAAAAGTGATTACTTTTAATCTATCCACAAGTCATTAAAGGCAAGGACATATATTCATAAGAATAGAACGCTTCTTTGAACAATTAAAATTGTTACGCATTACAAATGTATAAAGTTAACAATATTCCTATTGAAATAACAACAATATACCTGCTACTCTAGCGGTCCTTATTGTGGATATTGTATTATTGCTTTGTATCAAAATAGTCTCATAAGAACTATTATTGTATCATAATTGTAACAGTTCAAGCCGTTCAATCAAGGATGCAATCAATCAAAGATATTGCGAATCTTAGTTTCGCTGTAACGTCGTATAGAACAAGAACACGACCTTTGTCGACCGCCGACACGATCACACTGAGAAATAGAACGCAGGACGCAACTACGTTTTTACGTAAAGTTTGCAACTACCTCCCAGTGTGTCTGCCTGTTTTAATCAAATCAATGCAGCTTACTTCCGCATGCGAATGGATTCTATTAACAAATAAATCCTAAGTACAAGTCTATTATTGTCAGCTGTAGGCAAATGTTTACAAAATCGTGCCAGTCTTATTTTATATGCATTTACACGTGAGATCGCACACCGAACCCAAAACGGTCGATGTTTAATATAAATGCATACAAATTATGCAGCACCAACAACTATTTCGAGCGGACGACCTACTTCACCATGCCGACGTATGTAAATTGCTAGTTTATAAAAACATTACAAAAACTGCGTCGTGTAAAACATTGTAGGTACATGTGTGGTATGGGCGTGTGAAGGTGGTAGAACCATTTGTGGTTCGACTCCGGCGCCACCACCGTCACACCTATTTCTGCCTTATAACAGCAGTGTTAAGCGCTGCTGTATTCTGGTTTGAAGGGAGACATACATTTTCGAGGCATTCCAGCTCAGTCCTCAGGGGTAGAGGCGCATCTGTGGTCGACCTGAGATAGGAATCTTATTAACTTAACGAACTAACTAGCAAGTTACATTAGGGTCGCTTCACACTCCTTGTAGACTATTCTGGAGAATTTCAATGAACTCCGACACAGTTGTACCAAGACATTGACTTTTGCAATGCGATCACTTACACGCGTGGCCAATGAAACAAAGGTTCGAAATGACGTAATAATGTATTATAACAAGGAAACAGTTCGCGAAAAAATCAAGGTTGAAACTATATCGCGTTCATTCGTACAATTACGGTTCGCGTAACTCGACTCCGTGGACCTTGAACCAAATGGGCCACATTTTATTAGAGGGAGCTGAATATGGACACATGTTTCACCGCTCGCGACGTATTCGTCAATGATTAATGGTTTAAAAACGTACAAAAACATTAACGCAAGCAGATTTACTGTAAAAACCTTTGTCCCACTTACGCACGGATATTTGGTGTTTTGACGCATTTACAACACAATACAATAGAATGTAATACATAAATTACATAATTAGGTAATACATAAATTTGTACGCCGTAAAAGGCAAAATATGAATTGAACTGGTAATTTTTTAAAACACCTTCAAATGTACCCATATTTGTGCAAATAAACGTCTTTGTCTTTCTCTAAAATAAAATACGAATGTACTTTATTATACACCACAAACTACAGAGATAACTACACAAAAGGAGACAAAAATTATCGACCTTTGTCATAAAGTGTTAACCTCATACTTTTTAAACACGCATACTTGAAATTATCGATACCGTCCACCTGTTAACACATCACTCGGGCAGAATGCAGCGCTGTATGTGAATGAACAACTTGAGAGCTTACGGGCTTATGTGCTATACGCTGTCCCTTTCGCGCCGCCACCTATTTACCTCAGTGTGACAGAGAGGGGATTAGACCGAGAAAGCCTTAGGATTATAAAGCTGTAAAGCTGAACGTGTTTCGTGCACAGATTAAAAACAGTGGGTCCTTGTGTTGTATTGTTTATGGCGGCCATCTTGGAACTATACTAATGTTTTTGTTAATTCGCTTTCGGCGCCTTTACTTGTTGGATGTCGTAATACATAATACGCGATTAAAGAGTAAATTATGTTTTAAATACGACACTAAACTGTTGTAAGCTGCAACAAATTTTCATCAAGATATGAAACGTAATACGTACGCTACTGTACTTCAACGCAGGCCAAATTTTTAAACTCCCTTATAAAGTCGAAATTCCATGACTTTTGCGTCTTAAAATAGCCAAAAAGTACTATTATAAAGTAGCATTCATGGTGTTATGTATGGCGATTTTTATGGCGATCAAACTGAGTCAAAATGGAATCTGCAAAGGTCTTTAAATATCAGATCCGGAAGTAAACTACGTGCAAAGGAATAAATAAAATGGGTGTGTTAAGTAATGTTGAATTTTATACCGTCTTTCCTTTAGTATAAGTCTTGAGAATAATTATGTTGTTGTTATCAGTTACTACCTATTTCTATTTTGTCCGTTTATCCTCTTGGGGCGAGTCCCCTCTCACAATGAGAATGCTTAAGATCTTAGATTGGGAATACTGAAAGCAGTAGAATCGCTATGCTTTATCAAATGAACAAATCAAAATCTTCATTTTCCAACTGAATAGTGTACAAAAGTCATGCAATAAATAATACATACAAAGCATTTGTTGCACAGTACGCAAATTGTTTTTTTGTACTGGGATGCTAAGTTGCTAGGACGTTAACTTCTTTGTCTATTTCATATTGCATCGGACATGCCAGTACTAACCTACCTCTAGTAGCGAGGAGAAATATCGTTTGAGTTTTATAAGAATTTCTTTGAAGTATTTTCTTTACATAGTATAAACCAAAGTCGCTTTCGCTTCCTGTCCCTATGTACGCGTAGATCTTTAAAACTACGCAACGGATTTTGATGCGGTTTTTTAAATAGATAGATTGATTCAAGAGGAAGGTAATGTAAAGGTATAACATTACAATTTAACACGTGCGAAGCCGCGGGCACAGCTAGTATCAAATAAGAAGCTAAGATACGTTTCTTCTTGAGGACTGGATTGGAAATTAACAGTAATCCATATGATCTTTACGACAATGATTTGTGTACCAAGACAGCACTATTTGAAAGCATGGTACCATGTTATTAAACGGAAACGGCAAGTGAAAGTTTCAAACGAAAGTTCTCGCTGCCAACCCCTTAAGGACCGGCGTAATGATAGCCTGTACAAAAGCACACACGTCCGCCTGCAGCGCTAGTCTGGCGGTGTTTCAATATTGTTCCATTTACGTTAATAGAAATTTTATTTTTAAAGCACTTCTGTGGCATGATCTGAATACAGCTGTCCAAAGATAATGTACGTGTAATACAAAATGCGATCTTTTATTTTTCATTTATTTGTTAAACTAGCTTTTGCCAGCGGCTTCGCGCGCGTCATATCATTGCTATATTACTATATTTAATAATGGGCGTTATTATATACACAAACCTTCGCCTTGAATCACTCTATCTATTAAAAAAACCGCATGGAAATCCGTTGCGTAGTTTTAAACATTTAAACATACAAAGGGATATAGGGACAGAGAAAGCGACTTTATTTTATACTATGTAGTGATTAGTATTTATACGAAACATTTACTTTAAAAATACATAATGTCCTCTTCTAAGAATTGTAGCATAGATTATTGAATCAGTTTAACATAATTTTTCGTCGGTTTTGTTTTCAACCCGTTATTAATCTAAACTTTTAATTAACTTTATCTTCATCCTTAGCCCACTGCTGGGGCGTCGAGTACGACTGTCCACTGAAATATTGAAATTATACGATCACTAAAACGTAATCTATTTTTCGGTTTTTAAAAGCTCTTGCTGAACCTTTATCATCGTGGCTAGAAGCGAGATCACGCGTTGAAACTAAGTTTAACATAACTTAACTAACTAAAGGCCTGTTCAGACTACGACACTATACACCGTCCACTCAGTGTATACATCGAATGTCTCTGTATGAACACGAGTGTCTGTAAATGGTAAATTTATTGTGGACCAATATTTATTGTCGCATCAACCGCTGTGTGAACACGTTGCGTTCAAGTGTCTAGTGTAGTTGACAAGTTTCCGTCA
>DWQT01001594.1:0-16258 GCA_018244895.1 Myscelus amystis hages
ATGCTATTTGCTTAACTGTATCTTTATTCAAAGTGCATCTAGCGGTTTCTTGAGTGCTCTAGATTTTCAATATACGCCTGTTGGTTGCATCATAAATCTTCCGAGCGCAGACGCTTGCTGCGACAACCTGTATTCCCGGTCGGTTCCGCCTTAATATTTAATAAAACTGCACGTTTAACTTGATTTTACGGAAACATATTAAACGGTTGTTGACTTTTTAAAACAAATCTGTACCATCAGCATACATATATCCAGCTATTGTTTAAAGAAATAGGAATGTATCATAGCTACATTTTTTTCGGCGGTTAATGCAATTATTTCGTTATGTAAATTTTATTTATCTTTGCAATGAATTAAAATGTAACAAATAAATTTTAAGTGATGCCACAAAAATACACATTTAGTAAAGAACGTATATAAAAGTATTTAACGTACATATTGTGTTCGATATCCGTAGACATTTCGTAGATCTATGTCCTGAACGTAGACCCATGCACCGGTTATATTTGACATTTTCTGCTTACAAATTTTGTTTTTGCTTTACAGGTTTTAGTGATTCATTTTAATGAAATCAATTTAATAAAGGTTCCAATACCACTTTCGTTACAAACTCTTCATCTACGAACGTGCAAGCACAATTATGGAGCAGGCGGCGTCAATGTTTAATCCGGCGAGGACGAAGCGAGCCGTTTATCAATCGGTCCAAAAAACAACATATTTCAATATCCACTGATTAATATCCGCTGCCAGTTCGCCCGCCGAGGCAAACATGAAATTTATGTACTGCGACCGAACGGTTTATTTCATTTTGCTTTTTAAATTACGAATGTTTGGCGCGACAATTGGCCGGCGCGTCGCTCCCATCTGTTGCGGCACCCAATTAACATTTGCATTAGGATTTCGCTTTAATGGACCGGCCACTGAAACAAGCCAGTTTTGTCTGCGCCTAGACTTACGTTTTGACTAACGGCGCTGTAAAAGTTGTCTGTCTGTTGTCTGTACGTTTTAATGGAGTTTAAATTCAGTTGCCGGTACCTACTGGTATCATATATAATAGTTAAAAATATAAGAAACAAAGTTACAAAGACCAATTAAAAATATTAAATATAAAGTCCCTTATCGCACGTCTAACATCGCTAATTGGAGTACCTGAGCTACTCTTAAGAAACACGAGATCAAGGTCGATAGAATAAAATTGACATAATTTAGAGTGTCAACTGTTCGTCATTTGAGTACATTAAAAGTTACACAGACAATTATATTTTTTTGTTATAGTAATAAAAATGAAAGGTAATATACAAAATGTTAATTGGTAGGTAGCACAAAACGCATTAAATCTGCTCATTGAAAATAAATCATTGTAATCACGCATAATTGTATTAAACCACTTTAAAAAAAACGAATAACACGGCCGTAATACTGACTGTAAGCGAGCATGCTCAGATATTTTATTATACAGAAAATGATAATTATTTACCTTAATGGAAATATTAAGAGAAATGGTTCTCATATCTACCAACATGTTCACCTAACCCCATAATTGATGAGTAAACTAATTTAATGTTCAGCAATTATGCTAAGGCGGTATGGTTTACGACATAAAATGTTCTTCCAGCCTCGAGACTGCAACGTAACGCAGCAATACTGAGGCCATAAATTAGAATAAGCAGTTTAGTGAGGGCGCCACCGTGGCGTACGCTCGATACGCAAATTGTTAATGCCTTATGCTTTGTACTTTATGTTTCCTTCTCCAAAAAGTAAATGTTTTAATAATATTCTTATTTTAATGTACAGTGGATAGAGAATATATTGGATCTATCTGGTTTATAATAATATTAGTTAGGCAACCTGTCACAAATGTAAGCCCGCCTTAAGTATTCCCAACAACATTAGTCGCTGTTTAATGATAGCAACGGGAGCGAATTGAAAATGTATAAAATTATCAGAGATACGGATAGCTTCAACGGTGTGTAAAATTATTGCATATTGTGCATTTTAATAATGTGCTGTTGATTTTTACTGTTTTTTCCGCCTAATATATGTATGTATATTTATAGATTTTATATGTATAATCCAATATACGTAAGGACATAGATATTTGATACTCGGTGCTGCCTGCCTCCTTGTTAGGGACCTGGTGTAACAGTATAGGAACAATAATAATAATGATTTACATAAATAGTTTATAATGCAATAATTTGAAAATCATGGTACCAAAATTTTTAATTCAAATTTGAATTTAAAACGGAGTTTGAAAAACCCAGTCGTATCTTTCTTGTCAATAGAAACGGTGACGAAGTTCTAATTATTAATTTCTATCGAATGATGTAGGTTCTAGTTATATTGTATCTTAAGCTGTTTAATTGAAGATAGTTCAGTTAAGGCATGTTTATTTTGGTCGCCAAAAGTTTGTCACAACTGCTTTTACTGTGTTCGCCAAACGGCATACTATGCAGTCAGATGCGGTTTTCTACACACCGAATGTATTTGTTTGAGGTGGGCACAGCTCACTTTGACATCGGCGGCTGGCTATCAAGTTTAGTCTTTGTATTCCTGTTGTGTTCGCGGGGTGAAATTTACCTACGTATATCGTTCCTAACTACTTGCAACGCAGTTTGTAACATTAAGGTTATCTAGTTACCTTTTCCTCGAAGAGGTATAAATGGCTAAACATGCTACGGTTTCTATATGATAGTTCGATAGAAATTGTATCTATTAATATAATTTTCAATTTGGATTCTACCAGAAATGAATTGTCGGCTATCTACCAGCAGAGAATATTATCATACTTTGTTTATTATTTATTATGTTTATTATGTTATAACTCATAATTACTGGTAAAGTAGAGAGGAAACAGTTGTGACAAAGAGCACCAATGCGCTACTTGTTGGTCTTAAATGTATGTAATTTTTGTTTAAACGCGTCTAGAAATAAATATGATTATTCATATTCTTAAGATCTTTCTGTGAAATAATTAAACGATCGAGACATCATTAAGTGGATATGTTCGGCCTACCGGACACCATAAGGTAAGGCAGAGCAAGCATGTCCTATAATTATAAAGATACGAGGAAGGAAAAAAGTCTCAATTTTATTATAAAGGCAATAAACTGCCGGTCTTTATTACTAAGATTATGTAACTTACCTCTGTGTTTTATAGACTAATGCAGTCACTTCTGTACGGTACGGTCTGTCCTTTGAAAATCTATTGAGACAGCAAACTTTATAGTTCTAAAATAAAACTAAATAAAACCATTAAGTTTTACGTCGCTGCTGGTGAGCAGTAATATACGAGTACGTACGTATATTATATGTATGTACATACATTATATGAAACGTTACGGCTGGCTGCTACCATTTCAGGTTCCACTGCTCCGCACCGGGATTCCCCTAAACTTGTAATTCTTTTGTTTTTAAATGGTTACCGCAGGCTTCCAGTCATCTAGTATGTGTTGTTATTGCTTCCGAGGACTGAGTTCCAAAAACTTACTTCGTCTACGAACCCAAATTATAAAATGCAGCAGTTTCCATACATTGGTAACATCAAATGTAAGTAACTCCATTTCTTAGTGTAGCTTTTTTATTTATCTACCAGTTTTTCAATTTCAAAACAATCGACCCGGAATAAGCCCTGTCAAATTTTGTAATTTCGTAAGACGATAAATGCGTGTTGACATACACTGCGGAAAAATAAGTCTCGTCGGGTATTCAAACCCATAAACAATTCCGCAACGGTAATAGTAACAGTCGTAAAAATAAAACTCCGGGGAAACTTAAGACGGAACTTTTATTAAAATAACAACATTGAGTTGTTAATTTGTTTGTAAAACTGCGCAGACGGTAAAAATTACTTATTCAGCGTGGCAGGACCGCGACAGAGCGGGTTTCTTGGCAACCGGCGCGGCGGTCTTCAATAATTCAAACCCTAGGTTCCAAGTCATGCGGTACGCAACAAAGGTACAATTATCGGAACCTACACCAGCCATTTCAAACTGATGACTGCTAAAGCAAATTAAATATAAGTAACGCAATTTCCATTGTGATTCATTGGGATTCACGACAAATTCTGGTAAATGTCAGATGGGGACGCCTGCCTGTCAATCAAAATTACGGAATTAATAAGTACCCGCTTTAATCGTCGCATTTATTATTATTGTCATCGCGGAAAATGCGACTGTTTTTGCCGAGTAAAATATGTTAATCAAAGGTTCAAATCAAAGGTTCAAATCAAAGGTTCAAATCAAAAATCAAATCTTAGGCGCTAGTTCATGAAACAAAATAAACCGTTATAGTGGCGTGTACTAAATTTTTGTACAACTATGGATTCCATAGTTTATTGATGATCACCTTTTTTTTTGTTCGTTGGGAAATGCGTTTACGCATATCCCGGCTGGGACTGCCGGGGGTCTGTGGGACTCCTGGCCGAATACGTCCAGACTACCCACTAAAACCCAACGGTGTGTCTGCACACGCCTGCTGACCAGGCCACGGGATTATTGACGGTCACCTGGGGTTGGAATTAATGCTTTCTGAATATTTGATAAGGTACGATATATTAAGACCTTAATCTATTATATATTTTCCGTAATATTGTCTTATTTAATATGTGTATTATAATCAATTTGTTATTAAAAGCGCGCTTAATCTCTTTTTTATATAAAGTTTCACAGAAGGTTGCAAATTTCTAGCATTCCTTGAAATCCTTCCAATTATTGATAAAACTGAATGTGTTTATAAGGCCAGGTATAAAAACCCAATGTAGATTAGGGGAGGACCAAATTGGGACTTTTGTACCTAGTATTTCTACCTCATGGCCTGATGATTTGAACGTTCTGAAGAGATTTAAAGCAAATTATTTTTCCATATTGAAATCGATGCTATCGCAAAGTTAAGATAACAGAGGACGGACGTCAGATGAACACGAAGAACCGACAGATACATACTCGTAAATGTACTCGTAATGCGTGTCTCTGGAGAAATAAGACGTCATTAGTATCTTCACGCTGCCTCGTGGATCCAACATTGTTATTGCGATATCTATCGTGATTAATATAACTCAGTTTACTTTTGCTAATAATAAAACGTATATTGGGTTAGCTGAATCTTTTCTCGACTCAGCACAATAGACCTTTAACTGAAGTTATATAATATCAAATGAAATTAAAACGTGTCTCTGGAGAAATAAAATGTCATTAGTTCGCTCGATGAGTTCACCCGAGCTGTCTTCTGAACGAAACGATATTATCGATATATCGAGTATCAGTGATGTTATTAAAATATTTATTGTGTTATAAGCATACTCCACGTAATGTCGGCTTTAGAAACTTATTTGTTATTAAAAATGATGACAAATATCTTGGTAACATTTCTGCCGAAATATGATGATTTACTTAAAAAGATGATTTATCTAAATAAAATCACTATTTTATTTCTCGATTGGCGTATAAACTCATCAAATCCATTAGACAATAATGATACATAGTTGCGACGTCCACATATTTCGATCAGTGTCCCCGAGCGAACGCACGCGACAGTCAAAGCCTACTGCTTGCAATGCGGCATAATATACCGAATGCATCTATGCTATCTCTTTTACCGTTCTGAAGTAAAATTGTATTGTCAATCAACTGTTACGATAGCCATTTTGTAACTATTGTATGACTCATAACACTATAATTTCAATCGAAAAAACTTTTTTAATGAAATATATCTGTTATAAAATCGTATTGAAACTATAGAAAAGTGTTCTTTATATGACAATAAAGTAGTGCAATCAAATAATAATGCAGCTGTTAACGTTATTCTAATGAAAATATTATTTTCATAGCCCTTAAACAACATTTAAATATTGCTTTAAACATAAATGGGCTCCTTTTTCTGTTAAGACAATTGCTTCTCACGGGAAAGAGAATGACTTTTAAATATGTGCGTAATATCAGTAGAGGTATGGATAATATACGTGCATATATTTAAGTATTTGTTATTGATAAGTTAAATATTTAGAGTGGAAACTTCATGAGTAATTGCAACATAAACCAACGTGTTTCTTCACAAATACTTGGGCGGCACGTAACTGTATTGTCCTCACACAAAGGTCGTAATACAATAGCTTTATATGGGTTATGATATAGTATTTTAAGAAAACGATGTAAATTACATGTTCCTCCAGGACGTACGACTATTGCCGAGGTCTGGTTATGTCTTATTGTATCTAAATCCTATTTTGTGTCCCGAGCATAAATCGCGTACTAAGGGTTACACTGCGTGAACATTTTCTTATTTTCTCGCAAACGTGCCGTGAACTGTAAATACATACATTGAACGCTCGGCCTTTTTATTTTAAAACATTCACACAACAGTTGCCGTAGTGTAGACATTGCTTGGATATACGCATAATGTAATAACATTTTTCTTTACGTACATTTTTGTCGCATACTGTTGTGTTCTATGTTATGCGTAAACTATTATTATATATTTTTTTATCAGATTGGCCTTTTGTTTGGTGATAACTGTTATGTATGTATTAATATATTTATATATTAAAGTTAGTAACCACCGCATACATACGCATATTCCTTATTAGTGATAATGTATTTGCAACCTATGACTTGTCTGTCACTACTGCTTGTCTTGTCTAGTTTAAAAGCAATACTTTTTTGGCGGTAAAGTTTCATGCCATGATTAACCAGAATTCGCCGAATATATCAAACATCATGAAAATACAGCTTGGACGCATGACTCATGTCTTTTGGGTTTTAAATGAGTCGTGCTACATTTTCAGAAGCCATTAAACTGTGACAAATGTATTTCCTATGAGTCTACAGGGATATTTCACTCTCTGAATCATAATGAATAAATTGGTATCTATTCCTTTAGATATCCTGAGATGAAAATGTAACACAGCGTGTTTAAGACAGGAAAAAGTTCCATGTGAGTCATTTTTGAAGATTTCCTTCGAGCGATGAGGTTATGGAAACAGTACACGATCGTTATACATAGATCGAGCAGTTAGCAAAGGATGAATGTATTTTAGAAATTTTTTATGAAAGGTTATCCAAATCTGAAGGTTATTTTCATCCATTAGCCTTTAGATGTACTCTATTCCTTATGTACTAAAGTTCTCACATGATCACATTATGTTATCTACATTATCAACCCACTCCCTGTTTTAAGCCTTCAATTTAGTCGTTACTCTTTAAGCTAAAAATGTGCTTTAAATAAATATTGCGGTGAGGTTAGTAAGTAAGGAAATCACTTTCGGGTACATAAAAAGTAAATATACTTTAGTTCACTGTAACTTTTATTTAGGAGGACACCCATTAAGTCCAACGTATATCCTCTCAAATACAAAGTGTATTCACAAAGCGAGCCTGTGAATTTTGAAAAATGTGTTTCTCTTTTACAACAGGGAGGTAGATTGTGAATTTGGACCAATGCCACTGCAGTAAAAGTGGAAATAAATCGGCTAGGACACATTTGTCGGGGGATGACCCAGATCAAGAGTCGGCTCGCTCCTTTCCTAACTGTGCTTTAAATCTTGATTTTGGGAATCCAAATGAACTAAGAAGCAAATCTGGAAAGTAAGTACGACATTTGAGAATTCAGACCGACGTTTTAGAAGAATTAGGAGAATCTTCACTTTGAGCAAGGGTAATATGAGTTAGACTTGAAGTATATTGGACCTATTTTTTTTTATTTTTGCTTTTGTCTGTTTTCAGTATTTTCTGTTCATCGCTGACCGATCTGAGTCAGGTAGAGTTTGTTTGAGAGTGGGAAATGTCTGCGAGTTGCAGTAACGATTGAATGGTAGATGACCTAATGATCCGCTTGCTGTTATTCAAATCATTCATTCATTAAGATCATTCAGTCATTAGTGGTCAATTTTATGCCCGCTATAGAGCTAGAGAGCCAGGTACAAGTCGTCGACATCGTATGATGTAAACGCCTTAATATGTGATAGACATATTAACATGTGTTAACCTTTTGGAAATTAAATTACTGTTAGTATTACCGTTTTAATATATGACCGTTGTAAATTGTAGAGAATTCGAAACAGTTGCTGTAAAAAAGTGGGAGTGAAACAAAGAGAAATATTTTAAGTCACGGCGTAAAGGAGCTTAAATTTATTACATCATATTTATTTCACGATGTTTCTTAAGGAACTATTTAGCAGCCGGCCGGCGGAGAGCAATCCTGTGTCCTCCATATTGAAACACTTCCGGTTTTTGAAGAATTTCTCGTCTAGTTTTTATTGTTTCACAACTATAAAAATTAAAACATGTTTTTAATAAAAACAAAACCAAAACCACATTTTTTTTTAGCAAAACTATATATTGATTGACTTACGTAGTTTAAGGATAGTACCAAACTCTGTCGATATGTAGCTTTGAAAAGCGCTTTTACTGTTTTTGCTCGTACGTAGCATTTCATCAGCGTTTAGGAATAGTATTCTATGGCGGTCAGATTAGCAGTCATATATCTGCGGCTCCATAAGAGTATAACATAAAATAATGGAGCCAACTAATCGATTATACTGTCCCAGCCAAGACATTGCAGGCACTTCTTAATGTAATACTTGTAGATTGATATTAACTCGTGTATGATGTGCAGTTTTCAGACTCGATTCGTTTCCTTTTCTAATTAATACACCATTTGTAATAACTTGTCGTAACGGGCCATCAATGTGGTCGCAGCCTATGCAACACTTGGGTAATGGAAATAAAAGTTGTGTTTAAGTATTTACTGTTCGCACTCCCACAACTTTGCTTTCAGAAACTACGCGTTAAAGTTACGAGCAATCATTTGGAAGAATACGCAGGTGTTTTTATGTTATTTGAAACTGCAAAGTACGAGTAATACGCAAAGAAACGTAATTGGAAATGTATAGTTCAAAGTATTAATGGATAAGAAGTAGCTGTGTCGTCAAGATATGAATTTTCAGTTAAAAATTTGTTAATAAATCGGTATTAGGACGGGATATTGGTAAATTTTATTATTCTTACCTTTCTTTAAATGCTCTTAATAATTCATAAGTGAAGACGTAGACACCAAACAGTACAGGATACTCTATCTTTTTTACAGTCATAGCGTAGAATATACATACGAATAAATAGTATTTGATATTACGTTAGGAAATCTCAAGGAAAAGTTATAGCTACTAAGCAATGGCTAGACACGAAGCCTGACTAATTCGTTTCCATACAGCGTAACTAACTTCATATATCACATAATACCGACAACAATACAGATTACAGACTTCATTGTATGCCTACGCTTCTACCACTGTTTCTATCTTTACGATTGGAAGCAATTGTTTTAATCCATTAGCTTGTGTCATGTTCAACTTTTATGTAAGTGCTATCTACCAACGAATGTCTCGCGAAAAACGACTAACATCGCTTAAATTATTTCTAGTGGGGCTTTTATGAGTCGTATCTTTTTACACGCACATCATGTTTAGATATGTGCACATAATGTTTAGGTGTACTTCGATATATGAGGGAAGGGTCCATAAATCGAATTCGTGCGCTGAATTGCATCATACTTGCGGTAGTAATAACATTTTGTCGTGGCCATATCGTTGTCAAATTGTACCTTAATCTGTGTTGTTTGTTCGTTTATTGTTTATCTATGAAATTGTAAATAGATAAAAGTTTTAGTTCGAGAACATTGGGTAAGTTCGACAAAATTATAGTGTAATCTCGGACGGATAGCGTCGCCTCGCAGCGCCATTGAGTCTGGCCTCTCGGAACGTCGACTTCGCCCCGTCCAAATAGCTCGCAGTCCGTTTAAAAAGTGTAGTGTTTAGTTGGTATTTCAGTAAGGAAGTGGACTTCTAAATTGTACCAATATTTCTTGTTGAACATTCTTGCTTCTTCTTGAAAATCTCGATTTTAATCTAAGTTACGACGTGTTTCGTACCCTCTTTCCCGTAACTAAATAAATTGACTCTCCCTTGATACAACGTGATATCCAGAATTAAGAATAGGTTTGAAAGCAATGTTTAGCTCAATTTTGTTTTAAACAAGATCTACTTCGAGGTACCTTTGAAACGTATCGTATCAAATATATTGAAAACATTCCACGGAATTTGAAATAGCTCGCTCAGATATGATATTTTTAAAATCAAAGGATTTCCAAGAGTCATACGAATCAAATATGTCGTATATATCCTTATGTGAAAGACTTATCTAATTCAGAGATAGTGTTCCAATACCAGTGAACGTTTGAGAATTGATAATATGTATTCATGATAAACTTGTGGGTCCATAATCGAGTGCTATAGTAAAATGAAAGAAGAACATATAGAGAACAAATATTAAGTTTGATTACTAACGCGTAACCCCAAGTGAGTGGTAATATTCATAGATATCAAATTATCGTATTTGTTTACCCGCTAAATAAAAACTACCTATACCTAATGTTTGTACTATTATTATGAAACACAGTATTACGAGTATATTCATTCATAAAACATTTGCATTATGAGTAATTTATTTCGGAAGCTATTTACACCTTTCCAGTCATAGTTCTGGTTAATTAATACATATGAAATCAGTTTCATTCGTAATTTCGTCAACATGTTGACATAAATGGCAGTTTAACAATAGTATATCGAACTGCTAATTTGTTAATGATTTTCAATTGTACATCACTAAACTCATTAGAGTGGCGTGAATAGATAACATTCACAGGTTTTGGTAAATCGCAAATCTGTGTGTGTTTGATTAACTGTCTGTTATTCAATTCCAATAAAGTTCATACTAGCGAGCTACGCAAAGCCATTACAACGAACGAAATATAAATTATTTCGCTCGAAGAGAAATATCGAATAATTCCCCCGTGTATACTGGCTTTTATTTTGATTTATACATTCCTACGACGATATCGATTTCACTCCAATTTATAAGCCTCTTAATTTTATACAAAATTGACTCCAACCTATTAAAGTATTGAGCACGAATCTCCCAACAACTGAGGGGGGGAGGTTGAAGCATATTCTACCCCGTTCCGTTACTTTACAGTTATGATTGTTTAACGGGTTATTGGGTAACTCGTTAATTATGAATAGATAAGGTGAAAAGGTTATAAACTTATTCATTTTCCTAAATTTATGCTGGTTTCACATAGTGGCAAGAGTCACACGGTCTATTACGGCCAATGCTTATACTGTAGTATTCTTAAAGCAATATTTAATGCAATTGTCATTTGTTAGCAGTTTACTTGAATGTTCTAAAAATTAGAATTATTGTAATAGCCTATTAACAAAACACATGAATGCTTACACGAGTCTACAGTGCCCTGGTATATGCGACGATCCTCTCTTATTAAAATGGGGTGTTACTATTATATCTGACTGATAAGTGCTTAATAAAACACAGTAGGTGTAAAATTTGGTTGCTCAAACTTATAATACAGTAGCTTAAGGATACCGTATGCTGCACTAATACATACAAAATAACCCTAGACGGACTAAAGGATAATATGCACTCGTATATGTAGGGTACGTACTTGAAAATTTAATAGAGCCACTAAGTATTAAAGACGTTGGCCACACAAAAAGCGCCCCGAAGCCGCGTCGGTTGAGTTCCGTGGCATCCGGCGTATCCCAGCCTCCGTAATAAAGACTGGTCTAGCCTCGCTTCGCTGACGCCACATTCCATATTTTACACACTTAAAGCTGTTTGTCGTGTCATACCATTATACGGCATGTAAGATTCGGACTTATTGCCAACGAAAAGGAATAACTCAGTTTAAATTGTTTTCGAGCTAAAAGAGCCGCTTTATTGTACTACCCTTCCCGCTTTCATTGCAGTTGTAATAAAATTACAGCAGTATTAAGAATTATGTCCTTATCCGGTAAAATTTCGCCAATGGCTTTATGCGTCGTGTCTTAATGGCAGTTATTTATTTCAAGCGTATATTTCAACAGAGAAACACTAATAGTAGTAACGGGGGACTGAAATGAACCTACGAGTACCTTTTAATGTCCGGTATTCAAAGTGATAGGTAAATAAAATGTATGCTACTTTGTTTACGAAGTGGCGTACTTTTTCTATTTAAAAATGATCACGTAAGGTGCTGAAGAGAAGGCATATTTTTATTTAATGTATTTATATTAAGCCAGCTTCGCACACGACCGTCTGATGCCAAATAATGTTCATTAAATTTTACTCGTAATAATCTTCATATTATTTCTACTACTTCACAAGTAGTGATCATGCATCATCATATTGCATTTTAATTGGTGGGCTTAAATTGATATAAAGTTTTGACATTTTTATCAGTGCCGGCAGTCTTAATTTCTTTGCAAAGAAATCTTTAGCACTCTGAATTCTAAAGAAAAGCCTGCATCTTACAGTCTTCCAATCTTGCCGTCAAGAGCACTTATAAACCTTACAGTCGGGAAATCAATTCTCGGAAAAACCTTTGAATCTCCTTTTATTTCTGAATAGTTGCTTTGTCCAGACTCCTTGGGAATAGTTGGTGTCATTTTAAAATCTATTAAACTTAGAATAAGTCCAAATAAGGAATATACGTTGTATCAAATAATACAAAAATAGCAAATGTTTCAGGCTTATTCTGTACTTGAGAATTAAATTCGTATGTTCTAGAAGTATTACTTTAGTTCTGTAAGTACAACTAAAAACGGATTTTCTACAGACCAAATCGATCCATTTTTATGGGAGCAAGTGTGTGTAAATTTTAAGCGATGTATCTTCCTTCCTTCCTTCTTTCGGTTTAATCTAAGCTTTAAAAACCTTTCCGATCACGTCCACTAATAATTGAATACGTGATTCTCAGTCGTCAGATATTTGTTATAGCTGTGTGAGTTCTTAATAGTTTTGCACTTTGCATTTTATGTTAATCTGCATTCGTTTCCATTGTGCCAGAATTATTGTGAAAATACCGCCCCGGCATTAAAATGCTTGCATAATTTCTTGAATAGTAAAAAGGGTCAATTGCATTGATGTTGGAGGATGAATTCCGCAGTTACTTTTCCACATTAAATCATATCAATATTTAATATAATAATTAGAATGAATAATAATTAGAATGCAATGATCTGTTTTAGTCTATTAAGTTTTAAACGTGCAAGCATCTAATAGGTTTCGATGAAGTTTCACACACGTATTAGCATAAAACAATGCAAATGATTATGGAATAAATTTGTATAAGATTTATTTAAGTTTTCTTATCACAAGCTTTCGTCATGAACGCGCATATAAGTAGTCTAGTATACAACATTTTTTGTTAGATTGAAAGACACCTGTTATCAGTTTTTTTAGTAGTCGTATTATTTGCCGAAGTCATAAAGCAATATTAATGTACAGAATCGACCTAAGAAAAATACACGGAAATTGTATTTCTTGGTTATATAAAATTGTAAAAACTTCCGTTAATACCTACAATTTATAACCATTTATCCAGTAAAGAATCATCTACGAAAAACTGTATTTCTTTAGTGTTAACCATTGTTCAAAGTAATGCGTATTTGTAAAGTTTTAAAATGTCGGTTTTCCTTACAATTTTATCTTACTACTTCAGATAAATCTTACCTTACCAATCTTTGCTAAAAATCGTTTTTTCACGTTTTCAGTTCTTTTTTTGAAGTTCATGACAGTAAAAGTCGTAATTGAAATTATGTCGTCAAATGTATTGAAATGATCAAAATATGCTTATCATTTGAATTAAGTATTATTCGGATCTATTGAATAATTAAGAAACCGCTTTATGTATAAATCGTATAGAATTGCGCAAATCTTTATCCGGCTAGACCACCACCATCCAAATAGGCTTACTGGAAAGCAGCCAGCAAAAAGGAGTAATAGCTAAGTATAATATGGCGCCATTCAGTTCTTCTACGAATGGTAGCGTGTTCTAGAATAGCTAATAGCTGGGACTGTTTCACAGATATAGGCAGTAATTATTCTTATTTAAATATAATCAATTATACATCAAGAATGGTTGTATAAAAATAAAATATTATATTTAAATAAGGTAACTTCAAGAATAATCAATTATAGAAGAATGAAATGCAAGAATCTTCTAATATCGAATAATATCCTTTATATCTTGTGAAACTCTTTTTAACCACCATTCACCAGCTCCTTGTTAAATTCTATTCAAAGCTGGAACGAGTTTACGAGTAATATTAAGCAAATTAAATAACAGGACGCTCCGCAAAGTTTATCCGTTCCATTAGGTATCTTTATTGAAGGGAATTGAAAAGAAATAAGAGTTACTCGAACCGGGTTGAACTGTAATGTTGGAGGTATTATAGGATTTTCTTACATAAACGTGTTCCCGGGAATTATTATAAAAAATCTTAGCGTACAGACACATTTATACATACTCGTATATGGTAAACATTTATGAGAGAAACGCGAGAGTCGTCGAAGAGGAAGTTTACTGCAGCCCGGTTTTATGTTATGAACACACGAACGCGCTGGGGGTGTCTTATTTACGAATAATAAAAACAAGGAAGAGCAATGAATCTCTGGCCACTTCATCTCGTCTGCTTAATATTTTACGTGACCCCTAAAATTTGGGCAACACCGCGTCTGACGGCCGAGCGCACTTTTCATTAAGTTCTGATTACCCGAGACACGGCGCTGGGAAGATTCACGGTTCGCCGTGAAGTGCAAAAGTTTTATGATGTTATGATTACTTGCATGTGGCGACGCGCGACGGCGGCCGCGGACGTGACGGCTCGTTTTGTTCTCACTTTGTCGATTAAATCCTATCTGCTTAGGTTCGAAACTTGTTTAAAATCCTTCGCGTCTCACTTCACGGCGCGCTTCATCGCCCCGGGTGTAATGAACTATGAAAATATCGACGTTTCATTACTAGTAACTGTCCTCTTTATCTATGAGAATTGATTTATTTCTAAATACCTCGATCCCCTTATTATTTTGAAGGGTAAAGAGATTAAACATTATATTATTCCCAAGTCAATTAGAATCAACGGCAACAAGTGAGTTAATTAAGAGTATATGATATACACTGAAATAGATTGTTTATTTTTATTATAGCATCAAGTCATGTCCCTAAAGGTATAGACAAAAATAGAAGACATAGATATTGTGTTAAGATAAACACATAAAATTATCAAAATACTTATTACTTATATATAAACAACTTTAATATTATTCTATAAAATGTCAAATTTATGGGGAGTGAAAGGTACAATGCAAATCCATTTTGTATGTGGAAGGATGAAGCGAGCAGCCGCGCTGCGGTTGTCAAACGAGGAACGTCTAACCGTCTCGGAACGTGTACAACAACGCGCGGTTGCGTATTTACCGCCTCAAGATGCATTTCGAATGCATTATATCTCAATATTATGGTTCAAATCTTCTGTTGCATTACTTTCACTTGCGGAAAGTTAGAAAATGCAATCTGAATTTGAAACTCTTGTATGTTACGAATATTGTAACCCAATGTAAAGTTGTGAATATTGTAGGAGCATATGGAATTCATTTCAATTACCCCTCATAATACATACGGTTGTAAAACTAATACGCTACTACTAATATCACTAATACGGGAGCATAACCTGCATCGCTATCACCCACTGATTGTATCAATTGATCTTGACAATTCTCACTCGATTTGGTCGCAAAAAAAAACGGAGACTAATCTTCATATTTTAAACACTCCCAAAAACGAGAACAACTATATGAAAACGCAAACAGAGTGTTGGACAGAAATGTACCATACATATTAATTTAGATAGGCAGTGTTTAGAGATACTGGAGAATAGAACGCTGGTAAGGCGAACAGTTCTGATGAGAAGATATACAAAGTTCCTAACCTAACTAGAATATTCGCATAGTTGTAATGTAAATACAAACTAATTTCTAAAAACATGAATGTCATAATACTTCAAACATAAGAACATAATGATATTTATTTAAAATAATAGCAAAAATAGTCTTTTAATAAACACAATAAAGGAAGGTGGTTGAAATAAAGTGTATTATATTGTTTTAAAGAACTTATAAATACAAAGGTGTATATGAAATTCAATAACATATTTAGTTTTCCTTGAAGACATTTAGTTATTTTTACATAACATATAAGTAGTACTTATAAGTTATGTAAAAAATGCAAATATTGCCAAATACTATTGTTTTGTAATTACTTTGTAGATAATAACAAATTGTTATTTGTATTTAAATTTAGTTCCAGCCAAGTCGAGGCTCTGTGCCAGTAAATAATATAAAGCTATTTCCTGCCTAGTTGCAAGATAGGA
>DWQT01001595.1:0-16257 GCA_018244895.1 Myscelus amystis hages
CCTATACCGTGAAATTTCCTGCTATTCTTGGAATATCTAAATTCATATACTACATGTTTACTTATTGCCAGTATGAAATGCTGAATAGCAACGCGTGCGAAGCCGCGGGCAAAAGCTACTAAGCAATAAATGAACTTTTGAATGTTTTTTTTTTTATATCATGTATTTTTTATTTTTCTTAGTAGATACTAATGTAATACTTATGTGATCTGGTGCAAAATTTTCTCAGCAATCGAAAGGTGCTATCAATTTTTCAATAGGTATAATATTTCAGGAGTAATGTAAGTTTCACTGATAAGGAAACTAAACTTCCGCAAACCCCGTTGTCTCTCGGGACTTTGGGTCGGGAGTACAAGGAAGACACATCAAATTTAGGAGACGTTTTTGTCAAAAAAGTTTATCACGACTTCAATAGCCGACATTAACAAATTTTTTGCTAAAACTCACTTTACATATTAAATGTTTAGTCCGTTTTTTTGTTATTGTTTAACAGTCAGTAGATATCTTAAAACAACAACATTTCTATCTAACTTCTATTTGCAAAGAAAAAAAACATTAACACACACAGCCTTTCAAGTTAAATTTGTATTTATTCTGTATTATTATTTAGGATGTTTAGTGTTGCACAAGTATATAGATATTTCGCGTTAACAGTTACAAAAAGAAATTTTTTTTTTTTACTTTAACCACTCAATGTACTTTAATCACACAATAATCCATATTAATAACAATAAATTGTTAGATAAAACGTTTACCGCTTATAATATAAAATTATATACCATAAAATCATAAGGTACACTAATGTAAAAATAACGGAATATCTACATAAAATTAAGGGAACAGAGATTTATTTAATTGTTAGTCGCTGGTGTTGATTCAAGAGGTATTACAGTAAGATTATGTGTTACAGGAAAACAAGGGTTAATTGGGTCAGGAGTTTCACCTACTTTTAACGTGCAATTTGATTGAGAGTCTGTACTTATATTTTCATTATTTTCTACGCTAGTTAATCTTAGAGCGGAAGGTTCATTTACTTGTAAAATGTCGTCATTCGAAGCCGTCTGTGCATTAACATCCATTTCCGTTGAATTAGTGGGTAAAGGCGCCTCTGTCACATTGTTTTCTGCGGCGGAATTTAGCAGAATAGAGCAAGGTATATTCGTCATAAATTCCCTCTCTGCCTTTGTAACTACTGTAATGGTACAAATTGTTTTGTCATTTTCATTTTTATTTCCATTAACGTCTTTCACATCAGCCTCTGGGGTAAACGAAGTTGCGATAGCACAAGGTATAGCGAGTACTTCAGTAACATTTGCGTTATTAATCGTTAAAGTACAATTTACTAAGTCTCCTAAAATAGAATCCATGGCGTTCGCCGTGTTATTATTATCCGGAGCAACTGCAACAGGTTGACCTCTGTTATCATAGATAACTGTATGATGATGACGACCTGTAGAGCGGGCTAAATTCCAAAGCGCTAATCCTGTTAAGATAGTACCAACACCAGCGCCTGCGATTCCTACTCCTGTAAGTGCACTACTTGTGCGGCTCATACCTCCAAAACCCCTACCACCTCCATAGTTGCCAAAGTATCCTGGCACTTGGTGACCGAATCCTGAATTGTAAGCTCCATGTCCTCCGTAACTGCCATA
Source organism: Myscelus amystis hages (assembly GCA_018244895.1). Classification (NCBI taxonomy): domain Eukaryota; kingdom Metazoa; phylum Arthropoda; class Insecta; order Lepidoptera; family Hesperiidae; genus Myscelus; species Myscelus amystis. The sequence continues at coordinate 1,653 of DWQT01001595.1, forward strand.
ATTACTTCCATAGTTAGTATAAGCCGGTGGAGGAGCCGGGTGATAATGGCTATTTCCAATATTCGAATAAGGAGGAGGTGGACCTTGTGAATTATGGTAATTATTTCCAATATTAGAGTATGGCGGTGGTTGGCCCTGTCCTTGATTATAGTTGTTACCCATATTATTAGGCGGATAATTTGCTCTACTCTGCGCGTGATTTGTATTTAAAGAGTTAACAGCCTGGTATGGTGGAGGAACAACATTAGATCCTGATAGCCCCGATCCCTGTGGATATCCCGCTCCTGTACCCGTATTGCCAGATAGACTATTAGATGCGGGGTAAGAATGACTCTTTTGATTACTAGGTTGCACTGATTGACTTCCATATCCGACAGATTGATGAGCGGGTACATTAACAGGAGCAATATTCCGCTGTACACCTTCATGTTGAACTGATGGTTGCCTGGGCTGATTACTACCGGATAATCCAGTATTACTTAAAGGATATGAATGAGTATTAGTCGGTTTTGATTGACTTGATGTTTGCGTTTTCTGAACTGACCGTTCTTGCCAAGCGAACAATGATGTTTTCGGTGCTGAAGCTTGAGGTTGGCTAAACGAAGTCGGAACAGGTTGAGAGTTGGAACTAGTTCTCCTGCTGGATCCACGACTTGACCCCGAGCTACGTCCTCGAGATGTCTTACGGCCATCAACACTCAAAACCGCCACTATTAAGAACACGATAAAGAGTTTGATAAATGTCTTTTTTACTTTTGTATTCCTCATTCTGGGACCTTATGCTAGTACATGGAAACCAAATATTGATTTTGTTTTAAAAATAGAAGCTTGCTCGTGCTCGCGACGCAATTGACTGACTCACTGTGGTTCTCGAACCTTGCTGGTAACGATCGTTAGTCGGCCTCCCTGCCACAAATTATATACGTCACTCTTGTCCCTCACGTATGCATTACGGCCAAAACAAAAGTATAGCACAAACTCTCGTGTCCGATCAATATAGTGTTTTAATGTTTTGAATAGAATGTATCCATGGCTACGAAATATTTTATTCAGCGAACAGCTTCTTATAATTTACTTTATTAAGATGTAGTAAATAGGTAAAATTAGATTATTTCAATAATTCTGATCTCACCAGATTATACCATGCATAAATTTGATAACATGATTACAATATTTTTGATATAATATTTAGAGCCATAAAGCAAGAAAGGTTTGAATAAGACTTCATCAATAAATAGGTATATAGATAAATACGACTATGTATGTACAACGTGTATCTTTTCGTGAGTATAGTATGAGGCCTAAAGTGATATGAATAGAAGTATAGACATAGACAACTACAGATTTAACTTGATTTTGTTAAACATTAAATGCAGGCAAATTGTCCACCTGTCAATGCTACAACTGCCGTAGTATACAGCATTTTAGCTTTATCCGACAACGGAGACGCTAAAATGCTGTTTGACAGACTTTCATGCAAACTATTCTCATTACTCAATAGTACCTTTTTCAAGGCTGCACTCCGAGCACACTCCATCAACATATGTTGCACATCTTCAATTAAGTATGTCACAGTTGTTACAATTAGGTGATGGGGCTTTTTTCATCAAATATGCAAAAATTTTCGACGGAATGTGATCCAAGCGCAACCTAAGAGCAGTATTTACAACACTTCGGTTAAAAGAAGCATTATCCACCCAGGAATACCGCGGTATCTGTGGCTGAATGGTTCGGTATCAAATACCCTTTTCACGCGACCTTTTATCAAAGTATTCTTGCTACGCAACTTTACTTTGTCTCCTCACTGTCCTCATATTTATGATCTAAGAAAAGAGGACGGAACGTTGACTGCGGCCTTTTGCTTAGCCAGAGAGTCGACCTCTTCATTTTCTTTGAAGAAAAACTTTTTTGTTGTTTCTTTGCAGTTTTAGAATTGATTTTAATATCTGGTAGGCTGTCGGTATACCTCTCCAAGGAGAGGTACAACGAGCCAAGAATTGTAATGCAGTTTTGGAGTTACTGAAAATGACTGCTTGGCCAACATTTGCCTGCATTTAATGTTTTTCGTGTTTGTAGTAATCTTTTAATAATGTATGCATAGACCTTTTAATAATAATTAAAAAAAAACTTGATTTTATTATCAGCAAGCATTGCAAACTGTGTAGGCAAAGAGGAAGTCAGAGTATTCTTAGTAGTTGAATCTCGGAAAGCTAATAAAAGCCTGGAAATAATTTGCAATCTTAGCATACAGAATTAGAACATAGATTTTCATTTACAAGAGAGAAAAAGTTAAAAAGGAGGCGAATGTGGGGTAAAAGACGCTTTATAAGAATTCGTAGAACAGAAACATTTCGTACTTACTTAATAAAACACATACGAACATAACTAACGTCAAGAAATATGAACTGAATTTGATTTCAATAAATTTATCTGGAATATGTATATAATATACATATTCTATATTATTGCTCATCTTCCTAGACTGATGTATGTCACGAATGAACCTACCTAATCACAGGAGTAAACAAACTCATTTAAACGCAAAGGATAGCTCCGAGACAAGATGACTACAGTAACCATTGAGACAATAATATTCCTTTGCCATTTAGTACAATATACTTACTAAATATTTTAAAATGTTCAATATTTAACAATAATTTACTTTAATATCCTTTTTAACACGTGTATTCTGGATATAAGGCAATCAGCTTTAAATGGTACTGCCTAGATATACATGCTCGTAGCAGGTTATATGTATTGAAAAAAAGGAGCCACAGGCATGGGTGAATTAATTTTATTATCAGTGTACAGTTCTTATAATTCTATAGAACATACACAGGCACGTACAGACTGAGGGCGGAAACGTCTGATTACGACTCAAGATCGTTCCAGAACCGTCAAAGCGGAGCGCAACATATTATGTATCGCTGCTTTACACGAATACTCGCACAACTCAAAATTTTGAAATTACCAGTTTTTAACACAGCCATATCAGGCATATTCAAAATAGTCGTTATTTCATGCTCAAAAAGATTCATAACGGCTAAACTGGCATTATGGCGCATTTTCTATTGATAAAATACATGAAAAGTTATGACAGTGAACATTTTCTTTCATTTTCAAATGACTACCCTGTAAAATGTGTGTTTTTGGTTCGTGTGATTATTCATGCAAAACAGCGGTATATTTTACCACATATACATAATTGTGCTTTTTAAATCAAATTGCTTTCCAACTGTTAGCTTTAGTACTAAATAATTTGATTTATTAGTTATAACATTTTCTCCGTTAAAAAAAACGTAATCAAAATAGTTAATAAAGTTTAAATTAATCCAGGGTTTAGATATGATGGAGATAGATGTGTTAGATTTAGATTTCTAATTGGACCCCATAGTAACCGTTTCTATTGGTATGTTACTCAAAACCTCCTAAACGGCTGTGCCCATTTCCTTTGACTTTCTAACTCGATATATTTATCGATCAAATATTTTTTTATGACAAAACGTAGTCTATATTTTAACCTATAAATACAAACTGCTAGGTTTACCTGTTTGAAATCTGGTCGGTCGTTCCGGAGATAGAAACTTTCGTATTGTTTATCAGACTTAATAAAAATTTAATTTTAAGTAAGTACCCGTACAATTATCAATACACAGTCTACATTATATACTACACATACATAATATGTTTATATGTTTACGTCCATGTGTGCGTATATCTTATAAATGTATATCATTCTTGACAATTTGTAATTATAATAATAGTCTTTAATAAAACACTCTTGATAACTTATCACGAATAAGTAGCTGGCCATTACACTGATAAGATGATAAAAACAATCAAAACCAATCCACATTCTCTCATATCACGTAATAGAATTCCTCTTGCTTACAATATCATACGACAGAAATTCATAAGTAAATACTATAAACATGATCTTTATTCCTGTGCTACTTGTTTGCATTGGGACATCTGTCGCTCAACCGACCGAGAAACCAAGCACTCTCAACATCATAACTGTACCAACGAACTGCCCCGAAGGACAAGAATTGGTAAATGGAGTATGCCGTGATATTTGGAGCTGGCGAAACAACCCCCAGGCAGCGGATCTAGGAGTAATGTAAGTATTTAGGTACAATACTTAAATCCAAGTATTGTTTGACATTAATGGTTTATAATATTACTTTAGTTATTGTATAACAATTTACTGTCCTCGCCATGTTGAAACGAAATGCACATTAAAATGTTTTTTAATTAAGTACAAAGATATACTCATGATAATAAAAGTACCTTTACTGACTAAATGATGAATATACCGGGCGTGTTTTAATTATTATACCAAATATTAAACACAGTTCTAAATATTATATAACTACTAAGTATGTAATAATCTTGATCAAAATCCCATGGTAATTTGATACAAAAATGATGAACACTTAATTATCCATTAACCACTATCTACAAATGCCTATACTGAAAATTTTGAAGGGTCCCGTGAATAATATTTTATTGAAAAATTCGTAATTATAATTACGAAATTATCTATACTTCAACATTAAAATACATTTATATATAAAAATAATATAGGTCCAGCGCTAGTAACACATACGTTAAGAGATAATATTTTAAAGCGTAAGTACTTCAAGTAAATAATATAGTAAAATATTCCATTAATACCTTTGTATTTTGCTAAACCTAAATATAAATATATTGCGCTTTTTACAGAGCTCCCTCGTCGTGGCACAGAAATGTTGTTACAGTACCAACTAACTGCCCTCCAGGGCAACAATTAATTAATGGAGTATGCCGTGATGTATGGAGGTTCTTCAGACCTACGACACCACTTCCGAAAATAGTTGATGGATTGTAAGTCAATTATTGTAATTAACAGGATTTGTATTTTTATGCAAATACCTAATATACATACATACACGTTGCAATTCGAAGTCAGTCTGAATACAGAAGAAAAAGTTATTTATATAATATTACACAATAGGATGCAATTTTTTGTTATAAATAAAATATTTAATCAGTTCTAGCCTAGTGAAATTTTCAACGTGTTACGTTTTGTTTTTGAGTAATAAATCAAGTATTTTCCACCTTTTTTAGGAAAATCAAAAAGTCATTTATGTTAAATGTTGATAACAAAAGAACACTCCGCTTAATTAGAAACTATTAGTGTATTAAGTAGAGTAACCATTGCTGGTTATATTATATATATACAAAATGTTTGTATTTCAGAATATTGGAAGATAGAGACAAAAGACAAATGGATACTGCAGTCGAGGTTGTTGACACATTTGAGATATTATCTGAAGAAAATGGCAACCGTAATATAATCAACGTCCCTAACCAATGCCCTGTAGGCTACAAACCAGATGCTTTCGGAATCTGTCGCCAAATTCTTTTCTAATTCTTAAGTACCTCCGTAATAAATGTACTACCTAGTGATGATCCGTTCTTATTATATAGTGTTCGATAATTAAAAAATAAACTTATTTCGAACTTTAACCGAAAAAATCCACATATTCTATTATTCCATTTTCAAAACTTCCTATTCCATCCAAAATCCATTTATTTCATCACTGTAGTAAGTACTACTGAAGAACAAGTTAAGATTTAAATAACAATAAAAAGATTGCTTATTATCGAGCGAATTTCGTCATTTTTATTGTTAAATGAAGGAAAAAGGAAAATTAAATACACTCAGAGAAAAAGAGAAAAAACGTGAATAAATACCGTGGAGGAATAATAATTTTGTTCAGCTATAAATTTGTCAAATAAAACCGAGTCAGACTCAAATTAAAATTGCAATGGTTTAATTGCAGTATGATTTAATCCTAAAGTATTTTTAAAATAACATGTTTTTTATGTTTTATTTATTTTAGTTTTAGTAATACTCGACTTATAGCAAATTTTATTAAAAACTATTCACACCAATAGTCCAAAGAAAAATTTTATAAATCTGTATTTTGATAATATAAAATTTATTTTATCTGTGCAGATTGCTTGCCAAAATGCCAACCCAGCCAAACCAAGTTAGCCAACCAAGGACCTAACAAGTATCAGCCAACTTAAAACTTTATTTTGACACATACATTTGCAACAATGTTTAACAATATTTTTCAATAAACCTCTATTTCAAGCGCTGCATTCGAATAACTTATTAATTACATTGGATGTGTACATTAATCAAGATGATCATAACTTATATTGAAAGTTAAAAAATGACTCACTATAAAATTGATACGTGCTTTGCAAAATCTGTACATTTATAGTATATAAAGAATGTCTGAAGTAAAAGGAACCAAAGCTTTGGAGCTATGGTGCAAACGTTTGGTGAAGGACTGCCCTAATGTACAAATAGAAAACATGACTACATCTTGGAGAAATGGAATGGCTTTTTGTGCTTTAGTACATCATTTCAGACCAGACTTGATGTGAGTTTCAAAACCACATATCACAATTATATTATATCACAATTATAACACTTACTGCAATATACGTGATTCTCATATAAATTACAGAGATCTATCAAAATTGAAGCCTGAAAATATTTATGAAAACAATCAAATAGCTTATAGCCTCGCAGAAAAACATTTGGGAATACCCGCATTACTTGATCCTGAGGATATGCTAGAAAATGAAGTGCCTGATCGGTTATCAGTATTAACATACTTATCACAGTTTTATCAACGACTTAGTCACACAGGTAATTTTAAGTTACATATTTGTATTCTGCTTAACACTAATAGAAATTGTTCTAGTGATGCTTATTTTCTTCAATGATCTGCTTTTATTGTATTGTTTTAGTATTTATTTGCTGGTTATTGAAAAAGACGAAACTTGATGATAATAACTATTACTATGTAATTGCAAAGATGTTTTTGAACTCATTTTAACTATAACTTTATTAAAATTGGAGATTGTTTTACAAATGTAAACTTTATTTAACCCTTCTATTGTTCCACTGCTGGACACATTTCTCCTCACATAGTGAGAAGGCTGTGGGCCTTAGTCTATCACCTTGGCCATATGCAGATTGGTAGTCTTCTCAGAAAACTTAGAAAATTGCCCCTATGATTAAAGTAATTTATTTTCTTCACAAATAATACCATTAAGGCACCTTTAACGCCATCTTTTGTTCTTATTTGATTAAAACAAGTTTTTCCAATGAAGTGTGATATTTGTAGAAAAAAAATTGCCAAAACAACCAAAAATCTCGTTCATTTATTGCTAAACACTGACATTGAAGAAGGGTAAAAAAACATTTATAATATTAGATTTTCCCATTTATAACATTAGAATGGATTTATATATTTTGTAATATGTTCTAGATTTCAAAATTAACTGTTACTCCACATTTGAGGAATTCTGAAAACATATCAAGTTGAGGCCACTATTTGTGAGTTCTGTGGCCAAACAACCGCTGTCTGTTTTGTACTTATTTCAAAAAATAATGTAATTGCTTTCTCTCTAATTTGTAATATATGCAAGTGAACAGGTTTATTTCTTAATAAAGATTGTATTTTGGAACATGTAATGTTTTTTGCCAGTTATCATTGGGTGAGTCCAATGACAACTGCAGTCACTATGTGATCCTTGTCGATCTTGCTCGAATGAATGAGAGTAGTAAACAAAAATGTAAAATTTGCTATTTTTAAAATTTCAGATTTCAATTATTTATTATAATAAGACTTGTTTTTAAAATACCTTATAGTATCTCTACATTTTTAATTTCCCAGTCATTTTTACTAATGTCACTACTTGTTTTATTCGTTTATTTGGATAAGAACAATATTAATATAAATGAATATTTATTCTTTATTATTGCAGTCAATACAAAAGTTTCTGATAATGAATCGAAAGTGGCAGCTTCCTCAACATCCGTGCAAGCATCAGTGAGTACTAATAAAATACTTAATCTTTATAGTTATAAAAGCACTGTTTGTTGCATGCTGTATTTCGCACTGCTCTTTTGTGATGTGTTATGTTGTCCACTTTTATTCTTTTATTTCTGAATCTATTCTATATGTCTTATAAACTCTTATAGACGCCAATAAAATTTGGAAAAGTCACTTTGGACAAATGTGCTGCTTGTGGACTGCCCGTTTATCTAGCGCAGAGATTGATTGTATCACAAAAACTTTACCACAGAAGATGCTTCCGCTGTAAAAAATGTGAAGGGCATCTGAACCCAAAGAATTTCACAGCCGATGAATTGTTCGAATTTGTATGTGATACCTGCAACAATGAAAAAGTCATACCCAAGTTTCTTAATAACAATGATCAAGTTGGAATGCTTGCATTTAACAGTGATGTCTGTGATAGCAGTCCAATCAAAAAAGAAGAACATGTTGACATAAAACATAAATCCCGGCCTTTGTCAATCTTAGGTAAGAATCAATGTTATGCAATAACTCTTATTTCACTATGCCATGTGCATGTCTCTTAACATTTCTTTTTCTAAATGTACTTCCAAGATATGTTTGGTCTTGTTAGTATTATGTATGGACATCAACTATCACTTCATGTTACAGCAGCAAATGTATGTGAAGTATTCATTATTGTTGATAATAAGGATGATCATATTCATTTTGATAGTTCCAGTTTTGTTATGGTTTTATCAATCAAAAGTCGATATTGAGTAATATACATGTCAATTTTTATTAATCTAAACAAACATGTACATGGTCACAAAACATTTTCTTTTACAGAGAAAATAAATATGTTTGAAAAAAATATAGAAAAAGACTCAATTATTGAAGAAAAACTGGACAATCTGAATTTAAATAGTAATAATAGTATCAGTAGTTTACAAATAAATGAGAGCCACAAGACCAATGAACCATTACTTAAATCCATGGATTTAGATATCAAACCAAAACATCAGATACCAGAAAAAAAAGATTTGGTATTAGAAAATGAAGAGCATTTATATAAACATGCAACAGAAAAAATATATAAAACCAATATTGAACAATTTAATTTTTTACAAACACAACTATCCACTGAGGTATCTATAGATAGTGATATGGTAACAGATAAGAAACCGAGTAATGAAAAATCAAACACAGAAGAACCTTTATCTGAGAGCTATCATCCTAAATCAGTGGCAGAAGTTAGTATGCCCAATAATTCGGTAAATGAAGAATGTAATATAACAGATGACAGTAGGATAGCACAAAATAATTCTGTACATTTAGATGGCACCTGTTACTTAGACGTAAGTAATGCATCGAATTCACTGGAAAAGGAGCAAGAAATTAGCATAAGTGTTCCACCGAGAAGGAAAAAAAATCTTTCGCCTGGGAAATTTAAACAAACATTGAACAATGATTTAAAATTAAATAAAGAAACAGAATATCCTGATCATTTAAACCCATTTTCAGACGACGAAGAGGACTCCATGGTAAATGCCTTAACTAATTTTGCTTTTCAATTATTTACAAGAAAAAAAATTTACACTTCGTTACTTTTCTAGGCTAACGAAAGGAAAATATCTCCAAATCAAAAAAAGATTAGTACTAATCCTTTTGGAAGCAGTGACGAGGACGAAGACAAAGATGATGTGCCGCCTATCCAACCAATCCCTAGAATGGCAGAAGATAAAAGTTCAACACCAATGTATGTATAAAAAAAAATACATAAATATGATCGACATGATTCATAATTTAAAACTAGTTTTTTTGGTACATTACCCACATTTTTATTACAGAAAACGACACATCACTGCTTGCAACCCGTTTTGGTCTGATGGTGAAGAACCATCTTCTGACGAGGAGGAGCCAACGTCTAGAAGGTATATTATATGTTTGTTACTGAAAACTGTTGCCAGAGTAAAATTTTTGAACAAGATATAAATGCTTATAAACCTCACATAAGTCATAACCAGACTAGAGTTTTATAAGAGGTGGGCCTATGCATACATACTTTGATAAAATCGTAGGCGTACTTAAGGAAGGTCAGGACAAGAATACCTCTAATAAACGAGCCTGACTGATGACTTTGATAAAAATAGAAAAGGTGAAAGTAGTTTATCAAAACCGTAGAACGTAGAAATCCTTAGACTCTGTCTACCCTTATCGGACATGAGCATAACTGGATGTATGTACAAGCATTCAAAGTGAATTATTCCACGAGAGCTGACTGAAAGTTGTAAGGCGTAGCAGTGTCAGATGTCATGATTGCTTGTGTGGTGTTGTTTCTACGTCTGATCCAGTTCAAGCATGTACAAGTCGTCGATCACGACTAGCACGCCCAACCTGCCCGCAAGCACGCCGCGGCGCAGGAAGCCGCGCGCGCCCGCCCCGCCCGCGCCCGCCGCGCGCCTTGACGTGCCCAGCGCTTCCATGGACGATGTGGCCAGCATCTCCTCGCTCAGCTCCCACAACTCCACCGTGCATTCGGATCAGGTTAGTTTATATTTGTTTAAAGCTAAAAATTGGCCTTTAAATCAACGGTTTTTCTAACAAATAGTAATGGATAAGCTTCCAGCATAGTTAATATCCTGTTAAGTTTTTTACTACGTATTATATAATTCGGCTCATGATATACATTTCATTAAGTTTCCCGCATAGTAAACAAGTATTTACGTCTTTTATTTTCGAACGAAATTGTAATAGAGAACTTTCAGTGTTTTTTAAGATAAAGTCGACGAAAAGTGTAGTTTTGGTCACTTACATGGCTTACGCTGCCTAAGGCTTAAGAGATACATTACAAATATTTAGTAGTCTTTCAAAAAATGTTAACTAACTTCCACGATGCCAGAAGTCTATCTCCTGAGGTCGAGTCACACAAACCATTGTTATATTTACATTACATTTTGTCTCATTTCTCCACCTTAATAAAATCGTTATCCAGAAGAAACGTCAGTTCGACAACCAATCTCGGTTAAAGTGGTCGCTTGCAATTAATTTCATACTTACAATACTAATATACTAATTAATATTATAAATGCGAATCAGGCTCTACCTGACTGTTAACCTTCCATGGCCAAAGGGCTGAGCCGATTTTTATGGAATTTGACTCTGAAATAGCTTGGGGAAAGACATAGGCACTTTCTTATACAAATCAACAGGAAACAGGAGGACTCTTTTAGTTAATGTTGCTTAAATCATCTTCTTTTTTACTTCTAGCAGTCCGTAAATAACAATAAAATGACATATTTCTATGATCTGAATCTAAATCGAAATATATATAACTCAAAGGTGACGCACAGCCCAAACTACTGGACGGGCTGATATTTCGCATGCAAGTAGATGTTATGACGTAGGCATCCGCTAAGAAAGGATTTTGATCAATTCTAACCCCAAGGGGATAAAATAGGGGATGAAAGTTTATATGAAACTTTGTCAAATTTAAAAAACTATCTTTTATCTTTTAACTAAAATTTAAAGCAACGGTTGCCGGGTCAGCGAATTATTAATATATTCTGTTTCCATGCAAACGACGTCTAATAAAATAATATGATAAGAAAGGGTAAAATAAAAACTTAAATAGTAATGCGCATATTCAACTCTATGCAATTGAATACAAAATGTAAAAGCCAAGGTGTTCGTTACCTTTGTTCTGAGCAGCTTACGAAATTTGGAAAAATATGATTAAATGAACGCATTCAAAACTGTGGCCTGTTATGTATTCTCATAATATGAAAATCATAAATCAAAGTATGATTAAAAATATACTGGCGTTGCAATTTTCCCAATGAGGTTCGAGGTAGCTTATTACCGTTAGCATTCTTCATAGTAGTGCAAAATTACGTGAAGGCATGCAGTTTGTCGCCTCAGCGCTCGAGTGTCGTGGTGTAACGGAATTTGCGCCTATATCGCGGTACAATAATCACTTTTTATCTTAAGTACGTACGTACAGACGTACATATTATGTATGTATAAATTATATTTATTCCTACGTATACACTTCAAATAATTACTCAGAAAGATAATCCTAGGAATAAATATATATAACTAGGAATTGCACTTTCTGATAGCAAGTAATGTCGGTCGGCAGTCTTTAATATTTCTAACAAAATAAATTAAAAATTACATTCTTCAAATGAGACACAACTTATCGCTGATTAAGAACATTTGTAAAACGTTCCATGCTCTAACACGAACACAATTTAACATACGCATTTGGGAAAACAGCGTTACTAATTATCACAGATGTGCAATAATATTCGATCTGTCTGTCTGTCGGTTACACTTTCACAGCCGAGCCGCTCGGCCAAATGTGACAAAAATATGGTATACAGGTAGTGTGAAAATAGGCGATAACCAAAGATCGGGTCATAGTAACCATTTTTAACCAGGTCACGCAAAAATGAGGGTATCAATTTGAACCCGTTTGAATGTGAACATGTGTTGTACCTTGTACCTACACCGATATGTACCTGTGTACCTGCGTACATATCGGTGTAGGTACAACTTCTATAGTACCTATCATACATTGACAAATGAGATATTGTTGGAGACATTTTAATCGTCCGCTGATTGTAGACTATGTTACGTCACATTTAATTGAATGCGATGCCCTCTAGAGGACAGTCTTCAGGACTTTCATATTCTATTTAGTGCATATTGTTTAAATGTGCCAATGATTAACGAAAATTTTTGTAGTTTATGACCGTCACCGAGGTACATTCCCTTGGGATTATTGTACAGAAAAGAAGTTTTCTTTTACCTCGACTCGGGTGAGGTCGCGGGAAAACTTTGTACGTTATCTTATATCAGTGGTTAACAGCCATTTCATTTTTCATAAAAACAGATTTTCAACGAAATTACTGAGACATTTATTGACTACGGCCTCCGTTTATCGGTTAATCACGGTATACATTTTCTCGATACGATGCGATTCAATGTACATGTACATACATAATATAATTCTATTCTATTTCCATAAACATGAGACGCAGATATTGTGGCAATAATGCATAGTAAGGTGTGGGACTTCCTCGATAGTAAGATGTATAGGAAACGATAAAATACATGAAATTTATACATACACATTGATGGATACATATTTTAATGAAAATAGTTTTTTTTACGTTATGATAAATAATGTTAACTTTTCTTTTCCAATAAGGCATTGGATTCGGAGGTACCTACACATTACAAATATTGTTTTAGAAATCATTCGGTGTATCGACACCCAAGTTAAAGAAGAAGCGGCCCGCGCCGACGCCACCCGATAGCCTGTCAACAGTATCCGGGTACGGCGGGTCGCTGGAGAAAGGAGTGGATACGTCGGGAATTCGGAGTAACGTCTCAGACGGTATCAATTTTTTTTTTTTACTGTTCTCTTGAAATACGAGTGAGTAGCAAATTGTGAGAATTTTTCTCTTATGTGTTCATTTAATTTGTAAAATCATCGTTTCGGCACATTTACCGTTACTTATATGCGGCGACGATTCCTGAAAATGACATCTTTAGTGTTGATGTCCATTAAAAGTATTTGCGTCAGGTGGCGATCGAGCACGACGCGTCAAGGGCCCCGCGCCCGGCCTGCCGCTGCCGGCGCGGCGCGAGGTGCGCCTCCAGCTGACGCCAGAGGAGCTGCAGGTGCAGCTCGACCTGCTGGAGACGCAGCAGCTGGGTCTGGAGCGGCAGGGCGTGCTCATCGAGCAGATGATCCGCGACAAGTGTGAGGGTAAATCTGTTCCGCGCACCGTTCACTATGCACTCCTCTATTCTCTGATCTTGTTGACATTTCAGCGGCATCTCTACGCACTCGACTCCCAATGTTCTAATGCAAAGCAAACGCTTGATGAACAGCCCTCATACAAACTGTATTTCAACGTTATAAATTTGTTATTATATCCTAGTTCGAGATACTACTTCCTCTAAAAAGCACAAAAATGCACAAGCATTGCACATGGGCACGCCGAATTTTTAGTATAATTGTAAATTTTTATATTCAAGAATTGTTCATTCAAATTGTAGAGTTCTCCTCTTACTATCGTACGACTTTGAATCGAATAATTTCCCACTGTTTGCTTTTATATTCAATTTCCTACCTACTCAACCTTAACCTTTTGTGCAAGTTACTGCGGCTATAGAGGTTTATTTTTTCATTAATTACTTTCATTTAAAGTAACCATATGAAAATTCTCCCAAACATTATCTACTATGACCTATTTCTAACCGTTTATCGTTCATCACGATGTGATTGAAAAATTGTAACTGGATATTGTAGTGTCAAAGGCAACGCCGAGTTGATTGTAACAAACAAGTCTATTATTCAATAACAGTTGGTATCTGTGTACTGCAGGCGACGAGGCATGCACGGCTCCGCAAGAGGAAGTGGAAGATTTAGTTATCCAATTGTGCGAACTCGTCAACGAGAAGAATGATCTGTTCAGGAAACAAACTGAATTGATGTACATGTAAGTTTGTACAAAGTAGTTTTTATTTTATCATAATCTCGTCACTCGTGAGAAGATTCTATGGGTATTTGAAGATTCTAAATACGAGTATCACCTGTACGTACAATGAACAAGCGGGCCCGGCGAACTTCGTGTTGCCTTACGACAAAATAAATTCCCGTGTAAATCCCGATCCCTCGGGAACTCCGGGATAAAAAGTAGCCTATGTGTTATTCTGGGTCT